>JAAVUK010000300.1:0-46985 GCA_014899095.1 Fusarium buxicola
CAACAGCAACAGCAACAGCACCTCCATCTCCACGAACCTCCGCCTCCTTGCATCCTAACCGCCTGCCGCCATTTCTCTCGCAGACGCGCCAGGGTCACGATGGGGATGGAGACTTTGACCTGCGTGCACTAAAAAGGCACGCAACCAGCCGCCTTTAGGGCTGCTGCCGTTTGCGCCTCTTCGCCGTGACAGCTCCACTTGGTGTAAGTGATCATCACTGAGGGTCCGCTGTACGGTTGAATTGTGCGGCTGGTTGACGATGTTAGGTCGGGCTGACATGGCCGGCGCCGAGTTTCTGGCCGAATTGACATCCTCTATTCAGGAACCAGCCAGCAGACCAAAATCCCAAGATGGGATCGGATGATGGGCAGAACGACACCAGCATGATGTTTCCCTTACGGACGTACTCCACTGCCCGTTGGAATGGACTAGCACCACACAGCTCTGTTTCATCTGCTTATCGTTTTCCAGGCTGGTGGTTGCTAGGTGGAGCCAAACGCCTCGTCCCGATACGATTCGGAGCTTCATAAGCGCAGGGCTGAGAGAGATACCTGCCAGCTCCAAAAGACAGCGAAAACACTCGTATCGTCTCTTCATGATGATGCTGACCCTCGTTTTCCATGGAACCCCGTACCCCGATCGTTCCTGGGCTACTGTCCGGGCTCTTAATCTAGCCTTTGGCCCGCTCTCCAATCATGCCACCAAATGCAAGGCACGGCGCAGGTTGACGACAGAGATACCCACCAAGCGAGCTTGGCCCCCAAAGGCTGCGCACCCTGCGCCTAAACTGCCCTAGACTGCCCTCGGAGGTTGCTCGACTGAGCACACCAACTGAAAGTCGACGACACCGACTCCATCTGCGCCCGCCCATTCCGACACCCCATGTGACAACTCGATAGGCGGGGGAGACACCACTCATCGTAGGCAGCCGGTGAAGCAAGGGACTTGAATGTGGCCACGGCAATGGGTCCGGTCCGCCTATAACCAGCCGAGTTACTAAACACTGATTGCCAGTTACTGGACGCTGGACGACGCTGGACGATGGACGGCATTTTGCGCTGTGCCCGCCCGCTTCCCCAGCCTCGCGACTCAGAGTCACCGTGGAGCTTAGCTTGTTCTTGTTTCTTGCTGTCTTACTCCGTACTAGGCCCGGCCAACAAGGACATGTCGTCCTCGAGCTGTCTTTGTCTCCAAGCCACACAGGCTAGTAGCCTGGCGGACGGACCACCTTTTAGTCCCTTCTTGTCTGCTGTCCGGTGGAGGTCCACAGCATTTGTCGACTGCCTGTCTCGTCCTGTCTCGTCTCGTCTTTGACCTCTCTTGTTTTGGCCTCTGATCCTACACCGCTCTTTTATTCACAAACCCAAAATTCCATAGCCCTTGCTTCTTGTGGTGGATATTCCAAGCATGTGTCTTTCGCTCACTATGGATGTTCGTTCACTGCCACGGGAAGCGCAACACTCTCGGGCCCGTGAGCCCGAGTACAGCCAGTCTTCGCTCCTCGGGTTCTATGCCGGCCAAGGAGGGATCTGTCGCCGACACAGCTGCATTGTTACGTATCATGGCTGCATGCATGGATCTCATGCACGCATCCTCATTCGCGTGCGCGAGTGGCATGGCATGGTTGGCATGTACATGAAAGCCCGTCATTCGAGATCTTCTTGTGCAACGTTGAAGCATATCGCAAAGCATATCGCGAAGCAGATGCAGAGATGCAGCCGGGTCTCACAGCCCTCCATTCCTTGACTCCTTCTTATAACACTGTGTTTGTAAACAGAATCACTCGGTTCTCGTCGAGACATCGATGCCGGCGCGCCTGAACTGCTTGCCGCTCTTGATGGCGCCCACTCGGGAATTTTCTTGGTGCACAGTACGGAATACCGTGTGACGCTTTCTCTATCGCGCCTCATTGGGAACCTCTTTTCAGATTTGAAGACCTGCCGAGGCCAGAAATATATGAGTGTTACCCTCATTGTCTTGCGGGGTTCTTTCGTGCGTGACCATGAGCTATCGACGCCATCCTGATGAGGTTACAAATTAAATCGAATCGTGAGGCTCCATGGTTGTCCAAATATCGCCTTCGGCGGGGAAAGATCAACGCATGTGATACTGCTGCACATCAGTCTTCCAGAACAGGTAAGAAGCGACAGCATGACAGGTTTAGTGTCGATCCCGAAGGGTTGTTGTAGATCCCATCTGGCGAATGGATTCGTGCCGTCTGTTGTTACAGGGTAGCCCTCTTGGCAATCAGAGATCGTGTTGGGGATGTAGATAGATTCTATTTATTGTCGCGAAACCTATGTAATGGCACTCTATTTGTACGTTTGAGAATCTCGATAGAAACCTTTATATATAAGGATACTGTTGAGACGGACGCGCTGATGATCGTGTAGCTCACTAAAAAATGCTTCTCTAGGTGTTCTTATGAGGCGTGTTTTAATGAAGGAGTTCTGAAGAAACCTTGATTCACTCATTCAATGGCACCTCGCCGAGGCAAGCTTGTCCGAACTTGTTGCGGGCAAGTCGAATAGCATTGCATTTTCATAAATATCTTCATTCTTCATACATGGTTCATATCTACCAGTGAGCTACACGACACAAGCGAAAATCGGGAAAACCACATCCCATGAACTCACACCGCACGTTTGTAAGTCAACTCATCATGCAGAAAACACAAGACGCCGTTTCGTTATGATATACCTAGCATAAGAATAACATGCAGAAAGAACTGATCATGAATCTGAACCTCATCTGGTCCTAGCATAATACCTTCAAAACAGGCCTACGCGTGGCCACTCAGAATGCCGGCCTCTAAATGTCCAGCATGCTCTTGACCTGCTGCGGCGGAGCCGTGATGGAGTTGGACGTCTCGGTACTATTGCTTCGGCCATTAGACCCGGGCCGTCCAGACGACGACATCCGACTACGGCCACGCTGCTCCTGGTCTGTATACGGAGGCGGAGCCGGCCCGTCGAGGGCCAGTTCTGCTTCACGGCGGGCCCGCTCCTCGGCGAGGTTGTTGGGGAAAAAGACACCCGCCACAGCCTGCATGGTGCGTTCGTGCCGGCGACGCTCGTTCTTACCGGTGTAGGGCTGGACGAAGGTCTGAGAAGTCTGGGTCCGAAGGGCACCGACACCAGCACGGTCGACACGCGGGTTGTTGGTGGCGTCGATCGGGCGGTGCATGTGCTGCATCTCGATATCTTCCTCGTTTCTAGCGTGAGCCAACGCCTCTTCACGAGCGTGTCGTTCCGCTGCATCCTCGACACGTCGCCCCGTGGCTCTACCGCCGCCAATTTCTTGGACGTTGCGAGCGAGCTTGTCCTTGAATGTGAGCAGGTGGTCGCCTCTAACACGTCGCCACCAGGCAGGCTTGCTGACAATGCCAAGCTCGCGGTCCAGCGTCTCGCCGCGCTCACGTCTCTGGCGGATGAGTTCCTTGTCCTCGTTAGGGCTCGAGAAGCCGTAGAGGAACTGGACGACGAGGATGAGAAGAGGAGGAAGGTAGCCCCAACAGAAAATCACCGGGATGTTTCCGTCATATTTGACGATGGAATATTTGAACTCCCAGGAGATGAAGGCCTGGTAGGCAATGGTGGAGAGGGCCAAGGGGAGGATGAGCCAGAACCGAAGGGGCACAGAGCGGGTGAAGCCAATAGCGCGGTTGAAGACGCCGCGATTGCGGGGCTTGTAGTGCTTGATAGAGTGGTGAAGAGAGAAGAGGATGGTGAGCCAAGTGATGACGAGGCAGAAAGCGGCGACCTTGAAGCGAGGGCCTGTGGCGGCCGGGATCGCCTTGTCCGCGGTTTGGTCTTCGGAGTGTTGTAGTTGAGTGAACTTCCAACTGCGGGGAACGACCATGAAGAAGTTCTGAAAGATGAGTTAGCTGAGATGCTCGGAAAGGAAGCATGGTGCGATCGCATTATATGTGGGGTAATGAAGGGACTGTCACTTACCAGCCAGAGCCAGAAGTAGAACCACAACGGTATCCAGAACTCAACCTTGGAGCGACGATCATCATCGGACAAGACGAAGGGATTCGGGTCTATGAACTGACGTTCCTGCCAGGAGCCCCAGTGACGAACAGCCTCCCAAGTTAGGGCGAGGACGCCTATGCACATGAGATACCAGAAGAAGACAGTGACGGTGATGGGTAGTTCCTGGAGGTAATACCGATCGACATCCACGTTGATGAACAGGCTGATGAGAGCTGCGGCGGAAACGAACAAGGCCCAGTACCACTGCCAGCGACGACCGACAGGATAGAAGCGCTTCTCGCGCGGGAGATACATCTTTCCATGCTTGGCGAGGACCGTGAGGTTCAGGACGAGGGCGAGTCCGAAAGCGACAGCGAAGCCAATGCCGACATGGCCGCGAGTACCAATGGGTAGGATGGCGGAGTAGCACTTGGTCGCATTGATAAAGGTGCCGTTATCGAAGAGATAGGCAGGCTCGTATGTCTTGATGGTCAAGTAACACTTGGAGCCATTGGAGATAGTCTCGTTGCTGTACAAGGTGTAGTTGAAGTGCTTAAGGGTGGTGAGGTTGAGGTGATTGCCTTGAAACGCGGTATCGGTTTTGTTTGCGCCCTCTGGCCAATCCTGGACGGCCCGGGCCGAGATGTGGGCGATGGCGGCGTAGAAGCTGTTCATCATGGGCAACGCTTGGTGTTGAGACGAGCGTGTGATGTTTCTTGTCTATTCGTCGTTGATGTCGTCCGTCTCGTATGTCGATCGATTGAGTATGAAGAAACCACCGCAGCCGCAGGTTTCTCTGGAGCAGCCCCAGATGTCGTGTAGCTGCGCTGCCGGCTGTCGTGATGCGATGTGCGAATATGGGCGATCCGCCGTTGGGAGTCGAGAGTATTGTCGCAAATCAGAGGGAACTCATCAAGCCATGGCTCAATTCGGAGACGATCTCAACCGACGAAGGAGGAATTCGAGATGTCGAGATGAAGAAGGAGAGGAGGAGGAGGATAAAGAAGAGGAAAAGATTTGGCGGTTGGGGAAAAACAAACGGCGTTGGATGGATTCAATGCCGGACATGCCGCGTTGCGACCGGGAAAAGCCTCGAGGATGAGTGGACGGCATGGCGATTTTTCTGGGTACGTACTGTACAGTATCTCGGAGGTGTGGAGGTGGAGATGCCGAGCGGTCCGTTTCGCTGGTTGAAATTCTCTCATACAATTGATTACAAGCGGGAGATGAGATGACGCAGCAAGCAACTCGTGTAGATACCTATGTGATCAAATGTAGAAAGTGAAAGTGGAAGTGTCGCTTTCTATATTCATCATCATCATCATCATTATCATCATCGCAATGGTGCAATATCTAATTCCCAACTCTTTACGTGTCTCTTGCTTGATCCATCTGATTGAATTCATCAGTCCAGAGTCTTTAAGCCCACAATGACCTCACTGCAGTCGGGCCCTTGACTCCCCTGCAACCAACCACCAGCTACCACCAGCTCCCGGTAGCCAGCTGGACACTCGGAGCTCGACTTCACTGATTGGTTGCTGTGCCAGGGACTCTTCCGCTAATCCGCTAATCCCCAGACTCTGGTGCCAGGCAGGCCATTGTTCAGCCCCCAAACCCAAGTGAAAGAGCTTACGTGCAGGTCAGGTGGGAAAAGGTACGTACCCGCGGAAGAGCGATGCCCGAAAAGGCCAGCAACCAAGCTTCCAGAACACCCACCAAGAAGTGGACGTGTGCCTTTTTAAAGCTTGTGTGAACATCGCCAACCTTCAACGGCAACGGCCAGGGACATACACCAACATCGACATCGACATCGACATCGACCATGGCCGACGATCCTACAGCCGACGAAGAGCCCTCGTACATAGACTACGAAACCTTCCTTGATCCCGATTTCTCCCCCGCTTCCTTTGCCAACTCCCTCGTTGTCTCGACCAATAACGCCAACGACACGCCCCTCGACCTCTCTACGCCTCTATCCCGCGTACTATTTGATGCTCAGGAGATCGACTCGCACATTGACGTCCTCACCACCCGCTCAGCTGTGCCGTTGCTCAACTACACTCAACAACAGAACCATGCCTCCAAACACATCGTCGCCGAACTAGATGGGCAGATCCAAAGCCTCAATGATAGCTACCGCCAGCTCGAGAAGGAGGCTATTGATAAGCATGCCGAGGCAGACGAGGTCCGACTCGTGGCTCTGCGGTTGTGGGAGACGCTGAAACTCGGTCGCTCCGTTGGCCGCTGCTTGCAGCTTGGTCGACAGCTTGAAGTCCAGCACTCGGAGCTTGACAACGGCGGCAGCGGTGCTACATCTTCCGGAAAGGAAGACCATCGCGCTCTCGTGCGATGCGCCTACACGATCTTGTCACTTCGGGATGTTCTCGACCGCAAAGCCCCTGGGGAGGAAGGTTACGGGCTTAACCGTGTCGACGCTGTTAGAAGCCTGCAGGATACTGTCATCACTCCAATTGAGCGATCGGTTCGTGATCGTGCGGATCGAATCATTCGAGACTTCTCAGTTCAGCCGACGTCAACCTTTGCCCAAGTTGATGAAACCAAGTCTCGAACAGTATCCGCCCTGATTACCCTGTATCTCCTGTCACCAACTCTCGGCTTCAAGCCTGACAAGTGGGTTCCTCGGCTCCTCCTCCAGGCTTTGGAGACATACATACGGTCGGCGTTACAAGCAAGCATTACGGCTCTATCTCGCTCCCTGGGCCAGCTGCCAACGTTGGAGAAGGCGTTGGCCGAGGTCATGGCCAAGTGCCAGAACATTGTCTCCCTTGAGGCTGTGCTCGAGACAGCCAAACCACCAAACCACCCCTCACTCCCGGCCTCTAACCAGCCGAGCCAAACCAATCTACTCCAATTCGTTCTCTCGTATCTCGAGACCGGAAGTCTGGCCTCTTTTTTCTGGAGGACGATGGCGAGCAGCCTTGCTACACGTGTACAGGATATCGTGAACCGCGGAGGTGTCGTGGCTAGAACCCTTCGGACGAACAAGAACACAGTGGGAGACGCAATCCGCCAGGCTGTTGTCAAGGGCTCGCAACTGCACAGTGCTTTGTATGGATCCAAGGGAAGAATAAAGACGGATGCGAACTGGGACCGCGAAGTGGCCGTCATGGTGGGATGTGTGGTCAACAACCTGGGTCGATAGAAAGTCTATATCTCCATGAAAACCGCAAAGGTACAAATCAACTCTTCGGTCAACTCAGTGTTCACCAACTGGCTTCAATCTTTTGCCCCGCGGACGACAGTCAACTCACGTCAGTCTTCCACGCCTCAAGCGGCGGTCAAAGAGTCCAGGAGACCTGTCTGGCCCTAAGGATCGGCGTTGCATGCAATATGAGGCTCTCATGAGCCCATCTCAACCTGATCTCTCCGATCTACCTTCAACGTCCTCGCAGTCGTCAAATCGCACTGGCACCAGCCCATCCGCATTGATCAACCGGTCTCATCTGTCAATCAACTCTTATTCACCGTCGCCTGGATCAAGGGATCAGCGCTTTGAGCTTATCATATTGATCAGTCATCAATGCGTTGACGCCGATCCAATCAGGATGCATCCAACCCCCGCATTCAGCAGTCCCAGGGAAAAGAGCCTCTCAAACAAGCAACTGTAGCATTGCCTACTTAAGACAACCTGGAACCATCACCAAAATACTGTGGCACAGACGAAAGACAGCCCCCTCGCCTCGATTAAAACACTGTTAGCCTCACTTCAGGCCTCGGACGAAGCGAAGATGGCACCAAACCAAGGCTTGGTCCATCCAAAGGAGTACGATATCAAGGACAGCAACGTGGAGCTCATCGGGTCCGATATTGACCATCAAGTCAAGTACAATTCCGCCCTCACAGAGCCCGCGTGGAATGACGGCAAGGTTGGCATCGAGCCCGGTCTATTGATTTGGCGCATCGAGCAATTTGAGGTAGTCCCGTGGCCCAAAGAAAAACATGGCCAGTTCTACGATGGGGACAGCTTCATCATCCTGTACTCTGAGAAGTTCAACGGCAAAGGCGGCATTGAGATGCTTGCCCATGACATCTTCTTTTGGCTTGGGCAGCATACGTCGCAGGACGAGGCGGGGACGGCGGCCTACAAGAGCGCCGAGCTAGACGAGTTCCTCAAAGGGTCAGCGACTCAGCATCGAGAGATTCAAGAAGCACCATCGGACGAGTTCCTGGCACTGTTCCCACGCATATCCATCCGGGCTGGTGGAGCGCGGTCTGGGTTCCGGCATGTGGAGGCGGAGGCCAAACAAGACATGCCCACCTTATTGCGCGTGTTTAAGAGCCCGGCTGTTGGTGTTAACGGGATCGTGGTGCACGAAGTGGAGCCAACCTGGACGAGCTTGGACGACGCGGATGTCTTTGTGCTAGACACGGGTGATAAGATCTGGGTTTGGCAGGGCAAGGATTGCAGCCCGATGGAAAAGGCAAAGGCAGCCCAGGTTGTCCATGATATGACAATCGCGAAGCACTCCGAGGTTGAGGTCGTCTCCCAGACGGAATCCCGGACACGGAGGATTGTCAATCTCCTCGGTGGCAATGATGAAACACCACGGGAAGGTTTCCGCAGTCAGAGACCGTTCGCTTCACGGGGCAAGCCACGCGCTGCCGATCAAGCGCTTAAGAAGCTATTCCGGCTCAGCGACGCTTCGGGAGAGCTCTCATTTGGCCTTGTCAAAGAGGCAGAGGGCATATCGCGCGACGACTTTGAGAGCAGCGACGTTTTTCTGCTGGACAACGGCGGCAGAGCTATTTGGGTATGGCAAGGGAGTGGATCAAGCGCCGCAGAGAAGAAGTACTGGTTCCAGATCGCGCAGGCGTACGTGCGGTTTTTGCAAGCCGAGGTTGGCCATGAGGAGGCATATCTCACGCCAGTGGCCAAGGTTATTGAAGGGAGCGAGAGTCGGGCGTTTATGAAGGCCCTTACGGTTTAAGGTACAAGGCCGGGATTCAGTCAAGGGCGTAGACTACCGAGCTAGACTACATGTCCTATCCGTAGTATAATCTGGATTGAGATCACCGGGACCAGGTGTGCCATACGCGGGGTCTCTGCCCTGAATCTTTCCTTGTCGGAACCTTGCCTGATGTCTGTTGTAGATGGTTGTTGGTTGGAGACTCTGGCTCCAACAAGTGTCATGTTGAGCCTCCGGAGATCAGATCAGGGAAGCTGATGTAGTGAATTTAGATGTGACTTGTCAAAGAGGGTTTAGCATGTGCCTAGGCCAGGTTGGGAATGAAGCAAAAAATTAGGGCTCCCTAGGCTAGGCTAGTCGATCTGCATGCAGAGTCGTGTGAAGGGCATCTTATCAATCAGGGTCCCTCCCATCTTATCGATCAGGGCGGGTCCCCATCTTCCGATAATACTGCTTACTTCTTTCGGTAGTTAGCACGTGCGAAAACAGGTAGAGGTAGTAGGTATCTTGTTTCGTATCCAGAACGCGCCCAAGTAAAGGTTTCTTCTACTTGAGCTTCAAACACCACAGTTGTCATGTATCGAAGAAGGTAAATCAGAGTTGTCGGAGGATGTGCACCCGATCAATGCACACACAAAATCTGTTGTCGATCCAGATTCGGCAACCAGGGCTCCAATACTCCGCACTACCCAAAGGTTCCATGGTTCTAGACGCGATGCAAATGAGCCGATATTGTCTTTCACAAGCAGCCATCTGGTAACCCAACTTGGCAGAGCAAGGCTGATGGTTCCTTGAGGTCCCAAGAGAGAACCGAGTTGCCGGCCAGTGGCTGTCTTAGAGGTGTCCTAGAGCAGCCTTAGACGTCGGTTTGAGGCCCCCGACTGGAAACGGGTTGGGACCGCCCATGTGGAACTGCTGGGGCTCGCCGACTCCGGGCTTGCTACATGAATCTAGTAATCCATTGTTGGACCTGAAAAGAAACTTTTCCCAGCCGCCAGGGATTTGGAGCGTAGGGATCGTCAGGCCAGGCACGTTATGAAGAATAAGAGGACGACGGAACTTGTAAGGTTGAGGCGGAATTGATGGACCAGCACGGGAAGAGCTGTACAAGCCCTAATTTCTCTTTCATGTGCGTGAGTGAATCTGGCTCAACCGGTAAGGGTCCCGCTGACATTGGAAGACGCAACATGGTCCGAACGAGGCATGCATGATGGAGCCATGCTCCGTAATAGGCATGGAACTCATCTCATGGACTCATTTATTCCAAAGGGTAGGAACTCATGCTTCGAGGCCTATGAATGAAGTAGTTCGTGCCATCGGGGTTACTCGATCGACTTCTCTTCCTGCTGGGCCGCGGATGGGGTCCATGTTGACTGGCCTAGTATACCCATCCATCCGTGGATCATAGGGCCGACTACCATGTAATTGATGGTCTACGGGAACTGGGGCTAGCCGGTTGAAGAGCGGGGAGGGCCGAGTGCTCAACCCCAAGGGTGGAAGCTTGATTATGGGAGGGCAGCTAAGCCGGTATTAGAGGCTTGTTCGATGGACCGAGACTGAGTTGGCTGTACCTCTTTACCTTTCTCATCCAGGCTGCTCAAATAGAAGCATCTGTATGCATATGTCATGTATAAAGACTACTCGTCTCCTCTGATATTGATGCTTGAACTACCCAGCAGTGATCGACACCATCAACAGACCCACTCCCCTTCTCCCCCTTTCCGTTCTTGTCCTCATATTCCTTGATATTAAACAATAGGGATAATAGCATATGTGATTGCATTTGCTTCTGGTCCCCTGGCTTTAATCTTTCTGATCCCGATGTTCGCTACAAGTCTTGTATAGACCTGTCGAGGAAGCCATGTTGCTTTCCAACCCGCTCGTCACTGCGGTGGTGGCAGTCTCACCCTGGTTACTGCCCTCCGTATCTGCCACCAAGCCTCTTACCGGCTATGGAAGGGAACAATTTAGTCTCCCCTGTGGCTGGGGGTGTCGCTTTGCCATGCCAACGTCGTTAGACTGCCCCGAACACGCAGGCATGACTGCAGAAGAGAAGGCCGAACAAGGTCCTTCGGCTGCCTGTATGGCTAACGACACCTCCTACTTGACCTCGCTAGCCTGGTGCATTAACGCATACTGCGATAAGAGCATCAGGGCCTACAAACTCGCCGAGTTCTGGAAGACAGACATGATCTATGGTCAGGACGACCCAAGTGTCGTTATGCGATTCTCATACGCCGAGGCGTTGGAACAGATCGACCCAAAGAATCCTCCCAGGCCTTTGAGTCCAGAAGAGACTACTCTCAACTGGACCATTTCAATTACCGAAGATAGCTACCAAGCCAACATGAATGGTGTCTATGGCTTCAAGGCCACTGGAAAGAATGAGTCTATGTTCTCGTGAGTTACACTCGACGCCTCCTCACTCCGATGATGCCTTGGCTAACATGAAAACTCTTCACCCAGCCTTCTTGTCTTCCTCTCCGGAGTTGTCATGCCTGTTGGCTTCTCTCTTCTCCGACTTCTGCCAATCCCCACCAAGGTCCGAACCAGATTCTATGCCTACTTCATCGACCCTCCTGCCTGGGGAAGAAAGCACAGCGTCCCTGTCCTGGGTCTGGGTTTCATCCCCACTCGAGGCCAGATGATATTCATCCTCTATCTTATTGCTATCAATATTGCCGCTGTCTTTGCTGGCTACCCTCGCTACTCGCCCAACGCCATCTTCCCGGAGCGCAGATATGAGCTGATGCGACACATGGCCAACCGGGCTGGTGCTGTGGCCTTTGCCAACCTTCCACTTGTCATCCTCTATGCTGGTAGAAACAGCTTGTTGCTTTGGCTGACCAACTGGTCTCACTCGACCTTCCTTCTCCTCCACCGATGGTTAGCCACGATCTGTACCCTTCAGGTCTGCTTCCACTCCATCATGTGGCTACGGATAGAGATTGAAGCCAATCATGCTGAAAGAGAGGCTTCTAAGCTTCCTTACTGGTATTGGGGTATCATTGGCGCCTTATCCTTCAGTCTGCTCATTCCTCTGTCTGTTTATTATTTCCGACAGGTTATGTATGAGATCTTCTTGATTGGCCACATCTTCCTTGCTATCATGGCCATTGTTGGAGCTTGGCATCACATCTGGCACCTCTATACCGGCTCTGGCGGTTTTGAGATCTGGTTGTTTATCGCCATGGCCGTGTGGAGCTACGATCGATTCCTTCGTATTATCCGTGTAAGCAAACATGGTCTCAAGAGGGCTTAGATCACCCGCCTCGACGACGAGTACCTCCGCGTTGATGTTCCGGGCGTTGACTGTCACGATTACTGCTATGCTTACTTCCCTACCGTCTCGTGGCGCATGTGGGAGAACCATCCCTTCTCCGTTGTTGGTTGCAACCCTGGTCATCCTCGGAACGACCCGGACTCTACCTCCCACTCTGATATAGAGGATCTATCTTTGGCGTCACCCATGTCCATTAGTGACTCTGCTGCCAAGGAGGCCGGCATCATCTCAAGAATTCGTCCCATTGCTACCCACAACAACAAGCAGGGTATAACTTTCTTCGTCCGTCCTCACTCTGGCCTTACCAAGCTGCTTGCGAACAAGGCAGGCATTGAAGCTGGCATCCCCGTCCTCATTGAGTGTACCTACGGCCACGAGGGCAAGACTTACCTCCCAAGCCAATGATGGTCATTTTGGCCCCACCCCCGAGTATCCCCATGTCCTCTGCATCGCAGGTGGTGTCGGCATCACTGCTGTCCTCCCCGCGCTCAACAGCTCTCTCTCTCTCTGTACGCTCCTATGGGCACCACCAAGCTATACTGGGGCATTCGAAATCGCGGCCTGGTTGATGTTGTCCAGGGCCTGATCGTTGGCGTTGGGGAAATCACAGATACGAGATGGGGCCACATCGAGCCTCATATCACAGTGGGATCAAGGATGAATGTCAGGCAGATCCTTGAGGAGGAGCTGGAGTACGCCGTTGGAGGAACAACAATTGTAACCTGTGGACCACTGGCCATGTGCGATGATGTCCGGTATACGGTCGCTGCTCTGGCTCGTCATGGAGCCGTGGTTCGATATATGGAGGAGGCCTGTACTTGGTAGTTCTGGAAATCTCATATGTACAAACAGCGGCAAGCCTAGACGACCTGATTTTTAATTCTCCGCATATGCTTCAACTGTAAGGACACCAACTTCTCTGTTGAATCAAGTGTGGTTATTTGTCTTGATCTCAGGACGTTGACAGCGTGGAGATGCATTCATCAGGGTCCAGGGACTGACTGGCACCGCCGCTATCCCCGGATATCCTCATCCTGGCTATCTGCACCAGAGTATTTAATATCTATCGTATCGCCTTGACATTGCCTTTTTCTTATTCCTCCTCCTGCACTTTTTAACTCAAAGTGTCAGATACATGCATGTCATCTGGCCAAACGCAGGGAGCCCCATACCTAAAAGTCTAAGAATAGTTGGGCACAATATACTTCTATCCAGCATCTGACATGAAGCCTTTGAGAACCATGGGCGTTTAAATGTCCATTTGCAGATGATGAGATGGGCGATTTTATTTTGCTTGAATTTTATTGACTGATTGACCAGGGTTCTTGGCGCTTTTATTTACAGTATATCCATCCATGTGTTAGGGTCCATCCACCACGTGAAACCATCCCACGAAGCTAATTGGATCATCAACTCTACCTTACCTCAGAACCCTTCGTGCAGGTCTCAGGTGGTACGAAGAGGAATTATCAGCCCATCTTCCCAACACAGCTAGAATTCTCATCAAAGACAGAGTCAAGACCTGAACTGATATAATAACTTATGCTGGGAAAATAGAGAAGTAAGGTCAGCTCTCCAACATGGTCCGTGGAGCCATTGCGGGGGCACCGTTACCTTATTCCAGCACTGGTTCTTGCGGGGTTGGCATGGGAAATTGCTGCGCGTCAAGGCCTCATCAGATGGAACTGGAACTCCCCCATAATTGCTCGGGCGGGACCTGATAGAGGCATAACAGCGGGGCGCATGCTCAGGCAAGGAGAACTAGCGGCTATCCGAAGGTCTCGGGGCTGGGCCCACCTTTCGCCCCGTGCTACGTAGGTAGTACATCAAGATGCAAATGCTCCCCCCAGCCAACATTTGCATCCAATCTCATTAGATTATGCTCGGCAGCCCACGACAGTCAAGACACGCATCTTAGACACGCATCCCAGACACGCATCCAATACCATGAGCACTCAAAGGATAAAGGATGCGACTGCCATATAAACGGCGCAATACCACAATAGCCGCGCCGAATTTCCCTGTCAAGACTCAAAATATCGTGGCAATCTCGGAACAATCAGCATGAGACTGAGACTGACTTCACTTCTTGTCAGCGCCGCGCTGGCGACAGCGGCTCCATGGTTACGCTCAACTGACGTGCGACTCATGACTTACAATATCCGACTCGCACCCGAAAAACTTGAAGATGGTGAAGAGTTCTGGCCTGTCCGCCGACCTCTCATGTCTGCTCAACTAAACTACGAAACGGCCGGACGACCTGAGTCTCTCTTGTGCATGCAAGAAGCAACCTTCCCTCAAGTTCAGGACCTTCAGACCGACTTTGGCAACGAATGGGCCTACGTCGGTGTTGGCCGCAAGGATGGAGCCCAGAAGGGCGAGTTTTCTCCCATCTTCTACCGTCCTTCAGCCTGGAACCTCGAGCAGAACATGACCTACTGGCTCAGTCAGACTCCCGACAAGATTGGCTCTATAGGCTGGGATGCAAACGTCACCCGGATTGTCACAGTTGCCCGCTTTCACCACGCCACGTCTGGCCAACGCTTGGTGTACATGTGCACGCACTTCGACCATGTTGGCCAAAGGGCTCGCGAGAACTCAGCCAAGTTTCTCGTTCATCTTGCCGATCGCTGGTCATCGTTCAAGAGAGAACGCCTGCCTGTGTTCCTCGGCGGCGACCTTAACGTAACGCCCGATAACCCGGCTTACAAGACATTGGCGTCGGAGATGAGCGATGTGAAGCATGTTGTGCCGCAGGAGAAGCACTTTGGACACCATATCAATACCTACACCGCGTTCACTGTGGATGAGTCAGACGACCTCGAGATCGATCACATCTTTGTGAGGGACCCTATTGGACTGGACTTCAAGACGTTTGCGGTGCTCAACACAAGATTTGAGAATGGCGTCTTTATCTCGGACCATCGGCCGGTCGTGGTGGACCTTCGAATTACCCATATTACTCGCCGTGATACTGAGTGACGGGACCAGCATCTTGCATCATTGGGGCGTTGGTGGGTGTTTGATGATTAGATAAAATACGATACCCGCATGCTAGTCTTGATCTTGATAGGAATTGCGTATTGCCAAGTGTAGTGTCCCCCACCACGACATCGATTATTTGTATGCTCGAGTTTCCCGTTCGCACCAGTCCACAAAAGCCCCCGAAAGCCCTGTACCTCCGTGCACCTTGCCCTTCACTGCCAACTTGATGTCGTCTGGGAGGCATCCGAAGCGGCCCCATGGAATGATGAATGCTCCATTTCGCTCGGTCGTGACGCCTGGCGACAGCAGCCCAAATAACTCGCTGTAAGCCCCGAATTTGGCGGGCTTGAAGACCATTCCCTGTGCGGTTTTAGCATTTCTACTTCCTTGGGGAAGTGTCACCACTTACCATTATGAATGAAACGGGCCCTGGCATATTGCGCTGCAGTTCCGTCTTCATGAACCCTGGGTTGACTGCCTGTTCACATATCAGCCATATCCTCTACCTCTTTAAGAGCAATTGACACCTACCACAGAGATCACTCCCTGTGACCCTAGTCTCTTGGATGTCTCATGAGATAGAAACACATTACCGACCTTGCTCATCATGTAGTTCTCCATCTGATCCTTCGCAACCTGGGGCTCTCTCCTTGTCTCATCCCAAATAATACCGCCTTTAGGTGTGCCGATCTGAAGAGTGCTCGCGAGCCAAACGACTCGCACGGCTCCTTTCTCTGTGAATTTGGCGGTGCTCACTAAGATGCCTTCAAGTGATCGTGAGAGTAGATAGCCGCCCAGGCAATTTGTTCCCATTTGCAGCTCATGCCCCTGATTCGTCTTGCTCCCACCGGGAGGAGTCATAACACCGGCGTTGAGCACCAAGCCATCAAGCCTTGTCTCCTTGCTGCGAAATTCTGTGGCTGCCGGCGCGACGCTCTTGAGGTCCGATAGATCGATACATAGCGGCTCGAGGCGACCTGTGGAGTCTGGGAACGTTGACTGGACTGCTTGGATCGCTGAGGCGATTCTGGAGGAGCTGCGAGCAGCAATGTAGATTGTTGCAGAACGGGAATAAAGGATCTTGGCCAGTTCAAGACCGACGCCGGATGTTGCCCCCGTGATGATGTAGACTCTGGAAGAGAGCGAAGGGAGGGAGGACTCGGTGAAGGTGGGAGAGGGAGGGAAGAATTGTGTTCGGACAGACATGTTGGCGTTTCTTCAATATGGAGGACTGTAAATGAATTGATTGGGAGTAAGAGTTGCTGATTCGGCTCAGGGAGGCGATTGGAGAGTTCTTATATACACGTCACTCTCGAGCCCTCCATGGCTAGATGGCCTTCCACAAGGCTGACCATTGATGAAGCCATGGTAATTACGTCGTCGAACAAGGGTCGCTCACCATAATCCTAGAGACATTATCACGGCACTGGTGGGTCCGGAGCGGCGATGCTAGATTTCGGTCGGAAATGACCCCACGGGATCGGATTTATGGCGTTTTTGTACCCCGTACCTCCATTCCCGATTGCTCCGTAGAGTAACACAGAGCATCTCCAGTAGGATTGCAATCTGTTGCAGGATAACGGCATCTGATTGTTCGGGTATTATTAGCGCTTATACTGTACCATAATCCTTCCCCGCTACTCCGTATATTCGTACAGATATGCATGCCATCTCTCAAGTCATCATTAATGAGGACATCTTCAGAGCAGTTTAATTGAGATTAATCTGATCCGTCGGACAAATAAGCAACCTAACTCATCACCCAGGCTCCGATCAGTTCAACTCCAGTGACACTCCCCAACATTCTTGTCAAACCAGCTTCTAATTCTTATTCATGCCAACTGGACCGGATGGGGACACAGGGTAGCTTCCCTCAGGCACAGGCACTCGAGCCGACCGAGTATAAATGTGCGTTGCGCCCTCCCAGTTCAACCCTTCGACTAAGCCACCCTTGATACTTATCACGTCCTTGGCCTTGCCGTTAGGCAAGATACTCCGATGGAGGATCCTGACGCCGCATGTCTTGCAAAAGTAGCACTCCAGTGTGTTGCCTTGATCTGTAGGCCGTGTCCAGACGCCAAGCCGAGACTGGATGTCCTCAGGGAGCGGCCACATGCCGTCGGCGAGGAAGATGGCCGACGTGCCGAAGGCAGAGCCAGATTGCTTCTGGCATTCGAGACAGTGGCAGCAGAAGACGTCGACGGGCTTAGGGCGCGACGCCGTGAACTGGACTGCGCCGCATTGGCATTCGATCTTGGGGTTCATGATGACTGCATGCGCTGACGTTAGTAGAGCATGGTCCCAGGAGGCATAAACACTCACCTATTTATTAGGGTATGTTATAAAACTTGAGCTGGAAGCGAGTTGAAAAGTAAGAGCCCGGAGTAGAATGTGAAAGGCCATGTTGAGGATATACGCGTCGAAGTGAAGTATTTCGTCATAACTGACAACTAAAGGGCGTGCACTACAAACCCCCGCAGATGTTGAGCAGCAAATGCAAGCCCGCCCGCGGAGGACAAAAAATATGGGATGGTCATTTAGGCAAACACTCCTCCAAGACCGAATAAGTTTAGGAAGAGAAGACCTAACCGCCGTTATGAGGCCATAGTACCAAGTTAGGTCTTCCTTCAAGTACTTCCACTGTAAGTTGGTCCTGTTCCACGAGGTTCCACAACAGGTTCCGAGACACTGGAATCCAACCAATAAGAGTCACGCCCGATTAGCTCAATCGATAGAACATGAGGCTCTTACGAGTATTCACTATCTCATTGAGATCTGGAGTTCCGATTATTTCAGTCACCGCGTGCCCACGTTGATTTCTTCGGTCACCTCCTGCTATCTCCATCGAGGTTCTCCGCCTCCGGTGAAGCTTCTCAATGGCGGGTTCAGAACCTGACGGTCCAGAATCCGTCATTTCGGATAGGGTTACTGTTCCTATAACCCCGTTGGGAGCACATGCGAGGCCTTCTTTTTTGCGGTTTGAAAATTATGAGGTTACCTTTTTTGTAATATGGCAGATGAGGGAGAATTATCATGGCCAAGTGCCAGGAATGGCCGCGCGGGCCCGCCGGAACAGCCGGGGAATTTTTCCGTGGGCTGACGTCATCTGTTAAGCGTCCTGCCATGGTCAGCTCACCTTTCAACACCACGGGACAATAGCAAGCTGCATTTGGTGATACCTTCCTTCACCTGCGCGATTGCTGATCATAGACCGAACATGTCTTCCAACGACTCATCTCAAAATCTCTATCCCACGCGGATAGAGGCTTTGTCTCGTCCCATCCATCGACCCATCACCTACCTCAAACGAGCCGGCATCGCCGCGTCGTACCCTCTACGTGGCATCTGGTTCTTCCTCCACAATCGCGAGTTTCTGCCGCTCTTCGTGGGCAGAGTCCTGCCGTTGTCAATCATCTCGTTCCTTGTGTACTTTCTTCTCTTCACCTTCACCTTTTTGCCCCAGTATGCTTTCCTGGCCATCTTCCATGGATGGGGAGCGTGGGTCAACGCTGTGGTGCTGGTACTGGGAGAGGGTTTGGTCATCATTCAAGGCCTTTTCGAGGGCTTCTTTGTGGATGAATGTCGAGTTGATGTATTCGATGTAAGTTGTCTCACTTGCAACATCTCTTGATGATAGTCACTAACCAAATGTAGGCGGCCCTTATCAAGCTTGGATATAAGGATCTCATAGCGCCACAGCGAATCCTGTTCGTGGACGCACCCAATGCAGTCAGAATGCTCGGAAAGCCTACCACTTCCGCCATCTACACGCCGTGGAGCATGATTCAGATCATCGAGCTCATCGTCTTCTTGCCGCTCAACTTGGTTCCCTTTGTTGGTAGCCCTGCTTTCCTCATCATCACGGGCACAAGGCTCGGAAAGCTCGCGCACTACCGATGGTTCCAAATCAAGGGCCTCTCCAAGGTCGAGCAGAAGAAGGCGCTGAGAGACCGGGCTTGGGAGTACATATGGTTCGGCACCGTGGCCATGATTCTTGAGCTGGTTCCTATCCTGTCGCTCTTCTTCCTCTTGACGTCTACGGCTGGAGCTGCCATATGGGCAGCGCGGATTGAGGAGGAGAGCAAGAAGCCTGTTGACAATGACGCTGTTGGACAGGACGCTGTTGGACAGGGGGACTCTGACTCGTCAGCGCCACCTCCCTACACGGATGAAGTGGTATGATTCGGATGAGACAGACGACACAGTTTCACGATATTGATGCTATCACACCTGAACCTCACACTGAAAGTAATCAATCATGAATCCGCCCTTACCTAATCATCCCTTTCATGCGTCTTCCTCTCATCCCTTCTCGTTTCAGTCAGCCAGGCCAGAAACACCTTCCCAGGACGGTTCCCGGATGGGAACTCGGCAACGGAACTGAGATCACCCGCCGTGAGAGGAGGAAGGTCGGTTAGGCCATGCAGGCAAGTGGAAAGGTGGATGAAATGATCCGTGCATGGCAGCACGTTTCAAGCCGATGCATTGGCGGCAGAACGGGGAAGGAGCGGCCAGTTCCAGGTCGTCGAGTGTCTTCGGCTCGTTCCGAACACCCCTGCCACAATCACTCCCGAGCCTACTACGAAGAACCCCACGGCCAGTTCGAAGCCTGGAAGTCTGGAAAGAGATGGAGTTGGTCTAGTTGTCAAAGGAAAATAATCATAAACATTACTTACTGAATATAGTACTTTGAACAGTACAGAGTGTGGTGGTAGTTCCAGTTCCATCTCACATGGCTCGTCCAATGAGGTTGTTAACTGCCAATCAGCAACCACTTGCCCGTTGGCTGCCAGTGACCGCGTTCCTTCCCCCTTGTGCCTTCCTCATCTGTGCGGTCTGCCTTTTCGCCCAGAGCCCCAACGCGTCATCCTCAACAGCTCAGGTCGTTCAGAGGGAAGGGGCTCTCCTTCTTCACTGGCCAAGGCATTTAACCTCCTCCTCCCACAACACGTCCCCGAACTTTTTCTTCCCTCCATCATCCTCTCTTCTCCATCTCCTCGTGTCTCCGTCCTCATCTATTCTCACCTTCGAGAATCTTCAACTTCTCAGTCCTCTCGTTTCTCTTCATCCGTCCTCGAGTCTATCTCTCTTCTCCCTTGGTACACTCGTTCACCCTTTCCTTCTGACAGCAATTCGTCGCCCCTCATCATACACCCCCGTCTACCTGTTTCCCCAGTCCTCGAGTATTCTCTCAGGCTGAATCTCTTCGTCCACGATGCGCATCTCCGCATCCCTCGGGGTCATTGTGGCCTCCGGGCTCTTGGGCCATTCCGGCGCTCAAGCGACGTACTACGGGTAAGTCAAGCCTCATATATTCTTTCAGTTCGTCGCTAACAGCAAACAGTAGCAACGCCAATGGTAGCCCAGGCAGCAAACCGGACGATGGTTCTGGCAACATTCCTCCTGGCAACCCCAACGGGGCTCCTGGCAGCATGCCTTTTCCAAGCAAGGTCCCCGGAAACGCTCCTGGCCCTTTCTCTAGTGGAGTTGATCCAAACGCCCCTGGTACTGTCCCCAGTGGTCTTCCTCCCAACGGCCCTGGCGGTGTTCCTGGGACTCTTCCTGGCAATGCTCCTGACAACTCTCCTGGTAACTCTCCTGTTAACTCTCCTGCCAATTCTCCCGGCAATGTCCCCGGTGCTGGCTCTGTGGTTATCCCTGGCAGAATCCCCAGCAATGTCCCCCAGAATGGTCCCGGCGCCCCTGGTTCTCCCGTCACTGGCATCTCAGGCCTTCCTACTTGCCCCTTCCAGACCACCAAGACCGTTGTTGTTACCATCTACCCCACTGATCCTCAAGATGAGTCCGGCTTCCCTTTTCCTGACGGCTCAGCTCCTGACCAAACCGCTGCCCGAACTCCTCTTCCCACAAAGTCTGCCCAGCTCTCGTTGTCAAACGGAAACCCTGTTGTCACCCCTTTCACAACTCTGACTGTTGATCTCTGGGGCCCATCAGGCGGTCCTTCCGGCTCTGGCATTGATCCCAGCAGCGGCAGCGGCACGGACTCAGATGACGGCACTGATTCTGGCGTTGATTCTGGCGCTGGTGATGGCGGTGACTCTGACAACGAGTCCGACAACGCCAACTCCGACAATGGCGATGGGTCCGACTCAAGTATCGGTAATAGCTCCGACTCAGGTGTTGACAACGGCTCCGAAGATGATACAGACTCTCCCATTTTTTCTCCTGTCCCCGGTTCTGACTCTGCCCCCGAGTACTCTGATGACGTCTCTGGTGACTCTCCTGGTGGTCTCCCTGGTGCACCTGGTGCCAACACACAATTACCTGCACCCACTCCTTTCCAGATACCCGGGTCCTCTGGCACTGGAGGTGTTCCTGGCAGTCAGCCTCAAAACCCTTCTGCAGGTCCTGCCCAAGAAGCTAGCGACAGTCTCCCCGTCACTACCCAAGCCGGTCCTCAAGGCCAAGGTGGGAACTCCCCGACTTTGACCAACGCCCCAGGCGGCGACAACGCCGGCCAAGCTCCTACTGCCTTCATCACCATTACGGGACAAGATGGACTGCCCACTGTCGTCAGCGGCGGAGATGGGAGGACTCCAGGTCAAGTTCAGCCTCCCTCGTTCCCAGGTTCTCCTCAAGACGGCACCGACCAAGGTCTTCCCCATGGCATCTCCTCGGGAGTTCCCCTTCCTCTCTCTTCTGCTACTGGTTTCCCAGGTGGCTCGGGTCCCCAAGGTCCTTCCAACATTCCAGGTGTCTCCAGTCCTGGCGATGACTCTGGATCAGGCATCACAACCTGCGCGACTTTCACTTTCACCGGCACTGATGGCCTCCCTACTGTTGTGGACTCAACTTGGGTGGTTCCCTTCAGCACCCCAGTTGCCGGAGCTTCTTCGCAGCTTGCAGTCACGGGCGTCCCTCAAGGATCCCTTTCGGGCATTCCCATTGACGTCGGTAGCATTCCCACTGGCTCAGTCCCTGTTCCCGGCTCTCCTCAAGATGGTTCTGGAAGCTTGGCCACAACGACATGCACAAGCTTCACTCTCATTGGCACTGATGGCCTCCCAACCGTAGTACATTCTACTTGGGTTATTCCCGCCGGCACTCCTGGCTCTGGAGACTCTGCAGGCCTGCCTGGACCAATCTCTACTCTGGCCTCTCTACCAGGACTTCCGACTGCTGGCCCTGCTGGTATCCCTGGCTTCCCCACCGCATCCGGCTTGGATGGCGCTTCTCCCACCCCCACCTGCACAAGTTACACAATCATTGGGACTGATGGACTTCCGACTGTTGTCGAGTCTACATGGGTCATACCTGGACCTGCAAACACTGGCTCTGCCATTTCTGGTGGCTCTGGAGGTCCATCCGAGGCCTCAGATGCCCTTCCCACTGGCGTCACATCACCTGCCACCAGTCCAGCCAGTGGTACTCCTGGTCTACCTTCATCTGGCTCTGGTGGCTCTGGTGTTCCTGCGATCACAACTTGCACTAGCTACACCATGATTGGTCCCGATGGTCTTCCAACAGTGGTTGACTCAACTTGGGTTATTCCTGGAACCATCAACACTCAATCTGCACTTCCCGACAACCCTTCATTTGTGTCTGATGCGCTGCCATCCGGCTTGCCCACCGGGCTCCCTGGTCATGTCACCGCTTCTTCAGGTCTTCCATCTGGGAGCAACCTGGGCGATGTGGCCGGCATTACCACTTGCATTACCTACACATTCATTGGAACAGATGGCCATCTCACTATTGTCGACTCAACCTTCGTGCTCCCCACAGGTACTGAACTGTCCACCGGACCAAGCCTTGGCCTCCCCTCCATCACCGGTATGCCCCAGCCTCATCCTTCGGGTGGCTCTGCTGGAACATTCACCACGCTCACAACGGCCGTCATCATCGGACCTGATGGCAAGCCCACTTCGACTGTTCAGACTGTCGTTCTGAGTGCCTCATCTGCGCTTGGTGCTTCAGGCGGTACCCCGCAAGGAACGATCTCGGGCATTCCCTCTCCCGCCCCCTCTGGACCCGTTTTCACCAGTAATAACATGAGTCCTTTTCCCACTGGCATCCCAAGCCTCAATCGCTATGATGCGGGGCTTCCCGGTGAGTCCATGTCGGCTATTGTCACCGATGGCAGTGCTGATGCCGTGACTGGAACGGTCACCGGAACCCAGACTTGGACTGTCAAGTCTGTCATCAACCCCACTGGTGGCCCTGTTTTCTCGAGCGGCGCGGCCGACCCTATGTCTTCTGATGACCCATTGAGCACTGGTGCCTCTGGCCAACTTCCCCAGAACGTCTATGGACCTGTCCCGAGCGAGGCCATTCTCTGGCCCTTGTCCGCGCCTTCTACCACTCTGCAGACCAGCACATGGACCAACGTCATTGTGGAGGAGACCACTTCGTACACTATCAACTTCCCTCTCACCACGCTTGCCACTATTGCTGTTCCTGGCAAGAGACGCGTTCGTCGCCAAGACGTTTCTGCTTGGTCCAACTCGACCACGTCAGCGACTTCGTTGACCGAAAACACATCGCTTGGAGCGAGCCTGTCCTCAGTCTTGAGTACTCCCACTACCCTTCCCACTTCGCTCCCAAGTCTGACAGTTACCTCTTCGGCCTCTACCACCTCTGACAGTGGATCAACCACAAGTTCCATTGCCAGTTCTCCCTCCATCTGCGTCACCGGGGTGAGCATCGGAAACACCACCATCGATGTAAGCTCGGGTTTCCATCTCACATCTGCATTGCTAACTCTGTCCAGTTCGACAACTCTAAGTCCGGACCTCTCTTCAACCCCGTCGAGAACATCTGGTTCTCTGGAGGCTTCCTCATTGCCCCCCCAACCTCGCAACAACCCCAACCCTACATCCCTTCCTCTGGAGGTCAGCTCGTAGAGTTTGTTCCACCTGCTTTGTCAAACACCACAACCACCGGCTCAGAAGATGTCGCCCAGATCGGAGTCGGACCTCATGTCGCCAGCCCTTGCTTCCGATTTGACTTCTTTGGGGCAAGCTTGGGATGCGACGCTCAGGGTAATGAGAAGTGGTGCGAATTTGAGATCTCGGCGTACCGCTGGGACGAGACTTCATCCAGCGAAGAGTCCATTGCCTGGTCCGAGACCAAACAAGTCCCTGCCTGTCCTACCTTCTCTGAGGGTGGCTACGAGCTGACCACCGTTGACCTGGATGGCTATACGGATTTATCCTCGGTTCTCATCACTCTTCGCGTCTCCCAAGAACTCCGAGTCTGGTGGGGAGATGACTTCCGCGTTGGATGGAGTGACAACAGCTGTGTCGCTGCGTCTTGCCGCGCGAGTGTACCCTCTCATATCGTCAAGCGAGAGACTGTTGTCTCTGCTCTGCGCCACGGTGTGTACAAGTGGGCACCAAACGGGTTTGAGCGCCTCGATGACGCCCTGGTTTAGGAGTCTGCCAACTGAAGATGTCATAAAGCGACATGCCCCGGTGCACTGACGGGATGTGATGCACTCCTGTCGGAAGATTTGCTCTGTATTATTGACACGATTTGAAACGAATTTCTTGGACGGGCGGTGTAATGGTTGATGCTGGGACATGGGATTAATTGAACGGCAGTTAGATGGATGGAGAAGCATCATGTCAAATATGGTCGGATGGCCCTTGTTTGCCCAAGTAATCATGATAAAGTTGCATTTGCCATCTGTTCACTTTCAACTGATCTTACCGTGATTTCTTGCCAGCTTTTGTCTTCTCTGTGCTTGATTTATCTTCTCGTACAACCGCTACAGATTGAGGCGTGTATGACGAGATGCTCACTGATACAACCCAAGACACTCCAATGTTCCTCTCGGCCTTCTTTTAACACTTGCGTCCTCCTTACAGGTATAGAGGGCTCGAATGTCGGTTAAATGAGTAAGTTTCTAGAAAAAGAACCGAGATAGTATTTGCATCAGATCTTATGTTCAAAAACATGGGTAAAACGCAGATGTCAAGGATCTCGCGCCTCACTACATCACTATAGCTTCAGCTTACGACTGGCCAAATAGGATGAAGAAATAATCTCATTCAAGTGAGCAATCATTCACAAAGAAGCAAGGAGTTCATCATACATCTCATATACATTTGTTCATACACATGCCTAAAAGCAGCTGTAACAGAGACATCGGTAGCCTCACAAGTCCAAAAGGCCCATTTCTCGTAGGCCAGAAACCAAATTCCTCGCCCAACATGTCCCATGCCAATTACAATGACCAAACCAATCTATAGCCTCATATGCCCCTGGTTCTTACATGTCATTCACGGAAGATTTCCACGCATCCAAACTCAGAATCCAATCAAAAATTACCCCTTTCCCGCTTTCCACGGTCGTTAGAGTGAGAATCGGCACCAGAGCTCTCGGGACTACCACTGCTGGCGTATTCAGATTCGTCGTACTCGATGTCATCGTCGCTGGAGTCGCTATCCCCAGCTTCGTTGGCACCCATGTCGTCGACGCCATAGTATCCATCATCCCGGCCTTCGATGTTGTCCATGGACTGGCGTAGAACTGGGGGAACGAGGGCTCCGCTTTCGTCTCTCAAGGCTTGGTCTGCTTGATTGAAGAAGACATGGTCCTCTTGCAACGACATTCCTTGGCTGACGAAGCCCATGGGGCTATGCGTAAAGTCTTGGCCTCGGCGACGAATAGAGAGCCATTCTTGGAGGAATGATAAAGGGTTCTGCGCGAGCTTGCGCTCAGCTTCTGCGCCCTTGGGTGCTGCGGCACAATTCTCGACAGGCTCTTCATCCACTGCCCCATCCATCTCCATTTGCAGGCCAACTTCGTCATCCTCAATAACACCTTCTTGAATGCCAAGCAGTGCACTCATATCCTCGTATTCATTCCATTCGAAGTACAATCGGCCTGCGTAGAGTCCCAGCTCGACTTGGAGCCAAATAGGCGCCTTCCAGTCTGAAGGAAGCGGCGGTATGCTGTGAAACTTCAAGTCGTTGAAATGAAGCATCTTTCGCGTGATTGGGGCGGCGTAAATAAGGAGGTGTGTTGCCACAGGTAAGTTGGGATCTCGCATGAGAGGGATGAGAGCCTCTGCTTCCTCAGGGACAATAACGACGGCGATTTCGGCGACAGGACTCCAGAGGATCCAGTTGACAGGGCGCTTCAGTCTTTGTTAGTAAAAGAAAGAACGAGCAAACCACGAAATACATACTAGGAAATTGTCGATAGAAAGATCGCCCTTGGGCTTGATGGTGCGACCGAACTCTACTGTCTCAAAGAGCTTCGAATTGGTAACCTTGGGAGATACCTTGAATTTACGCCCTATGCCGGTCTTGGATAGCGCAAGGAAGACGTGGTTGAAATAATGAGTGTCTGCAGGAAATCTGCCGGTGCGCATGAAAGCCTCGAGGCTGGCATTGAGACCCGGGAATGTGTGCGCCGCGTGATGCTGCGGCTTCTTGACTTGTCGCACCGATTCGACCTCAAAAGCGACCTCTCTTTCCTGCTCCACTTCTTGCAAAGCAGATGCGTGTACAGCTTTGCCCGTGTCCTGGAACGCCTTTCGCCTGGTGCTGAGCTCCTGGATGAACTGTTTGAGTGTCTCATTACTTGAAGTTTGCATACCCGTGACTCGGCTTTTCAGCTTTGGCTCGTAAAGGGTTTGTAGGGTCTGCTGTTCTTCCTGCTTGATTGCTTGGACGTACGCTTTGCGTTGCGGCTTATCGGTCAAGAACTTGGGGTGGTCCAGAGCAGCTTGCATCCTTCGGCAGTAATCTATACCCTGGGAGAAATACAGTGGCTGCAACTGCTCGATATTGTCGCATGTATTATCAAGCAACCATTGGATGCTACCACACATTAGTTGGGTTCCAAGACAATTTGGATGATTCTTACACATCAGAAGAGTCAATTGATTCGTGCATTGTTTTGTTCTGGAGGTCTGCAATACTCTGGTGGACTTCGGGGGGAATGAAGAAGGTAACAGTCTGCGTTGTTCCCAGCTGACGTAGACGCATGGCAGCTTCAAACTCGTCAGACTTCTGTCAACAATAGTTGGTCACAGGTCTTCTCACCTTGGACTGTGTGGTCCTTTGTCTGACCCAAGCGGAGTGTCAGTGCGCCGTGAGCTTTGGGAGGCAATCTAAGATCAGTTCCTCGAGTATGCGCCTAAAGACAAGTAAGCTTGCCGTGCAACTACCCAAATACAGATTATAATACCTCATCCAGATACACTAGACATTGGCTCAGATCATCAGCGAACGGAGAAGCAAGCAGGGGCGTTTTCCTGCCTTGCTTGGTCAAGATCCACGGTTTGTTGTCCTCGTCAAAGTACAGCGCCGCTAAAACCCCCGTTCCCGTGTCGATCCTCAACCACTGCTGGGCCAGTGTGAAATTGTCCATCTCCAAAATCTGGGCACCTGCATCGATCAAGACGCGAATTGATTTTCGCTTGAGGCATTGCAGCAAGTCTATCTCGGAGGCTCTCCCGATGTGTGAGTTGCTCACGTCTTGCGGCAAGATGCAGCGTCGATTTCGTGGGTGGAGGAGATAGGTCAGGACCTCGGCACTGGTGTGGTGTAGGCTTGGCAGATCTTGTTGTTCGATGTTCAGCGGCAGCATCGTCCGGTTATCGTTGGTGCCGCTGAAGCCTGTGCTTAGAGACTTGCAGGCTGAGTTCTTTTCGTTGTCTGATTCATTGCCGAGGGGTGACAAGGAAATATCCCAACCGTTAGATTGCAGCTTCACCTCAAACTGCTTTGCGTGTCGTGGGAACACGAAATTGTTCAAAAAGTAGTCAATGACCACTTCGTTGTATCGAACCGCTTTCCAGATCTCGTTCAGTTGCATCTCATCGTCCACATTGATCGAATTCCAAGCCTTGAGCGACGACGGGAAATTCTCAGTACTTTTCGTCCAAGTATCATACTCGGTCGACGGGTCGTCAGACTTGAGAATGTGCTCAAGAGATTGTCGGAGCTGGGACGGGTTCACGCCATCGTAGTAGAATGCCAGACATGTAAAGAGTATGGCAACGTCAGGGTGGCCCCATTCGGATTGCTCACTGGGTACGCCTTTGGCGTGAAAAGGGACTGCAATTGGATCACGTCTTGGGTGAAGTCCATACTCAACGTTCCAGCGCTTTTTCAACGCCATCATGAGGATACGGTTGACTAGAAGACCTCGAAGAAGGTAAATAGTCTGTCTCAAGCTGGTCTTGTCAGGGCACAGAGACCGAATACGCTCGACACTTGAGGAACATGGTCTGGCCGAAGAAATAAAGTCTTTGACAGCAACCCTGTCTCTAGCTGACATCGCCTGCTCAGCCAGTGGTAGGATTCCACCCGCACCTTGACAGATGTCTGCCGTCAATCGCCGGATCAGCTCGTCTTCAACATCTTGCCGAAGGAAGAAAATAAATGGGAAGCCACCCCCTTCACGCCGAATGACACTGACTGAGTGTGGAAAATCGTAAGGCAATTCATATAGGAGACCATCCACCAGTCGTAAGACGGCCTCGGCAACTAGCCACCGATGCGGATGTCCATCGACAGCGGTCTGGGAACCCGATGGGTAGATGAGTTGCGTCCTCACCGCGAGGGTGTAGTCAGACTCATCCAGAATATCTCGTGAAACTCTACTAAGCCATTCCTGTACTTTGATCATCGGCCCCGCCTGCGCGGGCTGTTCATCCAGAAGTCGTTGTCGGCCGCTGAGCATGAACGACATGTGGTGCTCAGGCTGGCAGATCATCACGCCAGCAGATTTGAGCATCTCTCGATGGATGGAGTGGAAAGCTCGGATATTCTTCTCAGTTGTCGGTGTTCGGCGAGAGAAAGGAACGTGCCGGATGTTGCGTCCCAGAATGCCGCCCAATTTGCTTTGCAGTAGCTGTGCAGTCTGCTGAAGTAGCGCCTTTGGAACGATGACCCGCACAAGCTGCTCCTTGTTGGCAAGTGCTGCTGCCGCCATGGGAATGATACAAGACGTTTTGCCTGCGATCAGTGTTAGTATCTTGGCTTACCTTGACCCTAGTGAGGAAAAGAAAACTCTCCAAGACGACATAAGTTTAGGAAGAGAAGACATAACCGCCATCATAAGACCTATGATGGCTGGGTCTCCTCTTACTAAACTCACGTAGGCTTAGAAAGATTGCGGCATAAAGCCCTCCACTGTAATCTAGCCTCTGCCTCAAGCTGCAAAGATGGGGGACTTACCTTGCCCCATGTTCATCTGGAGAACAGAGTTTGACCCAGAATCAGGAGATATCGTGGCCAAAGCGACATCGATTTGAACAGGTCGGATCATCATGTTGGACTCAATCTCGAGGAGTAACCAGTCAGGATGTTCATCTGGCCTCCAGTTCGAATGGCCTTCGTTGGACTCTTCCTCATGATACCGGCCTGAAATCTTCTTCAACGCGAGGTCATGGAGGCGAATTTCCCGCTGGAACTTCGTGATGTCAACACCCATGTCGATAATAGCCTTGCGCATGCCGCTTCCGAAGGACTTTTGGGAGGCAACAAAAACAAGTTTAGTAAGAACCGTAGCCTTAGTCACAATCGGCCACAAACCTCCGGCCTTGAGCCAAAACATCCGCCTGGTTGAACATGTTGGACTTGCCGCATTAAGAGCTGCCTGTACTCTCTGGAAATCCTCTTCAACCTTCTTAGAACTGATTTTGATCGATGCGTCCCGAGTCTGCATAGCGCTCCTGAATGTGGTCATGGAAGGATCAGTTCGTTGAAATGCCTCCAGGCTTTTCTGAAAGTCAGACGCGTATCGGCGTCTGACTGCCGATTTAGATGTTCCTAACCGGTGGACTATTGCGACCAGCTTCGCTACTGACTCTGTAATGTCCTTATCCGTAGGGAAAAATACAGAGTCCTGTTTCGAAACTGCAGTCCCGGGCCAATGTGGGTGGGTTCTCGGTGCAAAGCCTGTGCCCTTGCTACTAGGCCATGCAGCGCCGGTAAACCATGGCATGAAGTCTCGTTCATTCAAAAACGGCCTTTCTACAGTGCCATTTTGTGTTGTGGCGATCGAAATCGAAACCTCCTTGACGATGATGTAGGGTTTTACCAGCAGCTGGCGGAGGTCAACGATTTCGTTGCCACGCATTCTTACCGCGAAGGCCTCGTCAGAAGAGACAGCTGAAGGAGGCTCATATCGGTCCTCTGAAGACCGTCGGTCGAGGATTGTCTGGACTTGTTGCAAGTGTTCCGCCAAATCCCTGTTCATGAACAACCGCCTCCATTCCGGGCGGATGACCTCCAAAGCAGGGCCGATATCGATCAACACAGACCGAGGCAGTCCGCCAATAGTCGGCTCCAAGCAGGGCCACTGGTTCAAGAGGTGATTTGCAAAGAGTTTGCAGTCCTCCTCGACTTTTTCCTCATGTTTGGACCGCTCTAGCTGCAGCCTTCGCCTCAGCTTGGCACTGGAGTAGTCCTCTAATGCCAGTGCATCATCTTCGGGTGGCGGAGCCCGGAATGGCTTCAGTAATTGCAGTAGATAATCCAATTGCGGGGCCTGATTAGGTTGGAAATGGTCGAATTCGTCCCACGGAGGAAGCTGAAGATCTTGAAGCTCCGTGAAAATGGCGAAAGCAATCATAGTCCGCAGAAGCGACATATCGGCATCGAGTCGAAACGACATCGGGCCAAGTAAGAACATGAGACAGTAACGGTCCTTCACTTCTCTTGAGAACATAATCAGGGAGCCCCAGAGTTGCACGGCGTCGGCCTTTAGTTTGTCGTTCAGAGATGCCGCGTCAAAGGGTGCCACGAAGCCACCGACCACTCCCCCCTGAGCGAGTATTTGAGCCAGGTTTTCTGCAGTTTTGAACTTCTGGGGCCATTTTTGGATCAGTTTTGTGACTTCTAGCACGTTTTGATGCATGATGTTCGCTCCAGAAGGCCTATCCCTGGATAGGTAGCACTGATTAGCCGGCAAGGGACGATCAGACGCATCCCCAAGGTACCGCTCGACTGCTTGCTGCCGTAGCATTGCCCGAGTATGTAGATGGGGATCGCCCGATGAGGGCAGCGGAGGAAGCTCCATTGATGACTGGTCTTTGGATGCAAACATCGCCAATGTAGCAGACGTCTGCAAAATCTGATCAACTATCGGTCTGAAGGCAGAGTTCTGAAGCGTTATGGGCAGAGACTCTATCCAATAATCCGTTCGCATAACCTTGAGGTCGGCAGGATAGTAGACTCTCTTAGGCGTAAGTTGGGAAATCTTCTGCAGCACGGCCATGGAAAGGGGGCCGAGGGGTGACCATGGTTGCGAGATGCCTGCTTGAAGCCATTCGATGGCCTCCTCAGTTCCCGTGCGGCCAGTCAAGGGGTCAGGCAGAAGGAAAGAGGTTGATGCATGAAGGAGAGCCTTTGTGAATACCAAGATAGGCTCTGGGGCGCAATCAATTCTCCCTAACGTCGTGTTGATGGTGAATCTTCCGTATTTTAGAGTAGGTTCGATCCTCACCGCGACATGGCAGCCATCCGACCTGGCAGCCAGCTCCCCGAGAGGTACCAAGATAGATTTATGCATCGGATTGGTAGTGCTGGTGCACACAAGCTTGCTACGCAAGCCATACCAAGTACCCGCGTCTTGGTTCGTGTCGATTTGACATTGAAGCTGAGGTGACTCGAGAAGTCGGTTCTTGACATAGAACAGAATATTGAGCCTCGCCAACTCGACTTGAAGACTTCGGCCTCCGCCCGGCTGAAAGACAAGAATTTGCTCCCGATCCTCGAAAGCATCAAAGATTCGGGTTACTCGATTGAACAGCGGGCTGTAAGGGCTCACGATGCTGTCTTTTGCCGGGATTCCCCTGTACAGGCGCGTCTTTGTACAAGTTCGGTCCCTGAGGCTCAGAACATACCATGGAAAAGGGAAGTCCGGCCAGGGCTGGTGGCGCTTGGTGATGAGTACATCCCCAGTGTTCAGGTTCCTAAGTTAAATTGACTTTTTAGTCAGATATCTCCAAGTACGTTTCACTTGACTTACAACCAATGGAAAGAGTCATGGAGCAATGGGCCTGGTAGATCCCAATACTGGCCGTTGCGGAACGTATCCCTCGGTACCAGCTGCAGAGAGTAGGACTTTCGAAAGGCCCTTACTATCAAGTCACCTGTACCGCCGAAGCCGACATGGACCTGATATCCCCGAGGCTCTACGCAGAGCACTTTCAATTCCGGGTTAGTGAAGCACTTGACAAGTTATCAGCACTGGAAAGGGGAGCTCACCATATTGCATCCCGTTACGATTTGACGGGAATGTCAACAGTGCCTGATTCCCAAACAGTTCGTTCAAAATGAGCGACCTCTTCGGGTCTTTGGGGAGTTTCTAGGACGGAAGTTAATATGCCCCTCGAATTTTGATCATAGCCATTGGTAGAGCGAGGAACAAGAACTTACACCCATCGGTCGGCCATCAACCAACAGCACGCCTTCAACAAGGTTGTAAAGGACACTTTGTGCGTTTGCTTCGTCCCCCGCTGTAGAGAGGCAAGAGATCCAGTGCGGTGCCCCGAGTTTCACATGGGAGAAAACTCTGGCGCAACCTTCTTCTTCAGGCCACATCTCTCGTAAGGAAAGTCGGAAAATATCTGTTTTCCGAAGAACGAATTCTGAAACGAGGTTTGCGAGACGATAGGACAGTCTGATGTCACGAATAAAAGCGTCCTGAAGAAGTTGGGGCAGGGCTTCCAGCTTGACCACGAGATTGTCATGCACCATGATGCTACTCTGAATGTAGGTCTCCAAGGATAGGTCATCTAAGTCCATGGAAAGATAGGTCAAGGGTGTGAATGTTCGCTTGCATAAGAGGGCAGCCCACAGCGCGTATTTTTGGAATCGTTGCGCGGTTTCGGCATCAGTGACCTTGTAGGACTCGGCGCGGAGAAGCTTGAACCAACGCACACAAGTGCGTCTGGCCCGTAGAAGAAGAGATGACGCTTTCTTGGAGACTTCTTCCATCTTGGCAGCCCATGCGAAGTCAATCATGCGCAAGGTGAAAGTCATGATAGTTTCCATCAGGTACGTCTCTCTCCAATTCGCGGAAAGACTGTCCAAGCGGTGGAGAAGCTGTCGAACCAGAGTCTCACAGAAGCTTGGATCGCGAAACGTCGCATGAATGAGTCGGAAGGGCCCTTGGGAACTTTCAAAGGGACCACATTGGAGAGCCATATGACTCAAGAGGAGCATGGTAGCCTCATTGGAAAAGTTGAGATTAGCAGACCCCAACTCAGTGAGAATTGATAGCCAGCGCCTGGACTTTCCAGAAGCAATGGTCTGGAAGGCTAGGTACTCATGAACGTTGATTCCTTGGGGACATCTGGATGCCGTCGACATGATTTCGTACGAAGAGGGACCGTAGATATTCTTGAAGAATGCAGTATCTTGTAGAACTTGGGAAAAGGGGGAAGAACTAGGGATTTGAAGTTTGACATGTTGCAAGAAGCTGAGGTGTTGCCGGCGACTGGGCCACTTCTTCGAGCGGCTGTCGTGGTAGGTGAGCTTCAAACCGTTGGGACGGCACACGCCATTCTTTCCGCTGTCCCACTCCACAGGAAAAGACATCAAGGAATAGTGCGTCGTTAGAACTAAGAACCACATTAGCACGAGGCCAAATGGCGCGCCCATCATTTGAACGGAGTTGAATATGTAAAGATAAAGACAGTCTAGTGTAGGCTTAGCCAACATTGAGGGTACTTACATGGCTTTGTGACAGACGCCAGAGAACAGCTCATTGAAGTCTCATTGGCGAATCGACGCAGCTGTTGGTATTCTCTGACCCAACACTTCGGATTGACCCCTTCTTCTGAAGGAGGGAGAGCCAGGCGTGATAGGACTGTCCACGTCGCATCTCTGTAGATGGCTAGGCTCTCGGGACAAGCTAGCTCGAAAATGACAGCTTTGGTAACGAAGGGGTCAGACGGCAGAGGATGTTCGTAGGCCTGGATATTGACCCGCGAAAGTTGTCGTTTCATGTAGCAACGGGAGCAATTGGGGTCATGGTAACCGGCGTCATAGTAACCGCGTCCGAGAGGTTTGTGGTCGTCTATCAAGTAGACGCAACTACTTTCATCAACGCTCTTGGAAATTCTAGCATACTCGTTGCTCTTTGACTTCCACTCTTCTTCTTTTGAGCTGCGAAGTTTGGTGGCCCAGCTCTCGATTGACTCGTGCAAATCTTTCAGCTCCTCAGACATATCGGATGCGTCGTAGGCACGATGGCCAAAAGACCCACGGATGGGATCGTCGAAAACGCTGGTAGTCGAACCTTCACAGGCAGCGATGCGATCCTGCAAGTAAAGCTGAATCTTCTGAAGCCGATTCATGTCTGTGAGAGCTGGAAGGAGTAAGATGTCCAGCATCTCAGGGCGGAAGATGGGATGGAACTCTCTCAAAAGTGGATAGAGCATGCAGGCTGCCTCGTCCATGCTAACCCAAAGATCCATGATGTTCAGAATCAACGTGCTTTTGAGCTCCGGCATGTTGTCGTAGACTTTGCAGGCTTGATCAAGATAGCTGTTGATAAGCGAACTTGCCATGTTGATTACCGAATGTGGTGAGTCCTTGGGCTTGCTGCAGAATTGGTCGTGGTTGGTTTCCATCTCGATCAATTTGAAGTGCGATCGAGCAAATGTGCTCAGATGCTGCTTGGCTGCTTCAGCAATGCTCATGGAGTCGGCTTGAATCAGGTCATACCTCTTTGGTCTAGAATAACCCTTCCAAATGCTGAGGAGATGCTGCCCGCTAACCTTCAGGTCCAACTTCAGATCGTCCGGGGAGGCTTGCTTCGGAAGTGGAGGAATGCTTTTGGTCATTGCAAGCTTCTGTCGGCTCCAAGAGGCCTCAATAAAGGCAGTGGCTTTAGAGACTGAGTGCTGAATCCCAGGGCTGAGTTGAAGAAACAGGTACTCGATTCTGTCAACAACCTGGGGACCTTGTGAGCGATCTTTGTCGACGTCGAGCTTGACAAGGCGTCTGCAAAGCTTCTTCTTGAGAAAATCCAAGCGATCAATCCGGATATCGGCGTGTTGACTGTGGCTGAGAAAGTCGCCGAAGAGGTGTGCTAATAAGAACTTGTACTCCACGCGACCTCTCTCACCCCCTAGTTTCTGGGCTAGGTAGCGGGACACAGCGACGCGCAGAACAAGCCAGAAGGGAAGTCTTTTCCACGGTCGGTCGGAATTCTTCCAACAGACATCATCCCGAACCATCTTTTGGAGGAGTGTCGGAGCCAAGCGACGACCGTTCTCCTGAAGAATAGCCATCAGCATGGAAGAGACCAGTGCTGGTTCAGGGGTGTTTCTATATTCGGCAATTGTAGTGCCAGCCTTGAGAGCAAGTGCTGAAAAGTCTTTGAGAGACTCTCGAGATGCACTGTCGAGAAAATCGGCCAGGCTTGAGACGAAGCCGCTATCCCGGAAGGTTGCGAGAGGAACAGCAACAGCGCATCCGGGGAAATCCCACTGGAGAGCATTCTCGGTTGCCAACACGTCTTCATTGCGCGCTGAAGTCTCAAAGGCTTCGAAGACGACCGAAGGACCAAGAACAGGGCTACGTGAGATTAGCATCGACAAAGCCAGAGGGAAGTAACAGGGTAACTTACTCTTGGGAGCGACGAACGAACAATGCACAGTTCTGACTATGCACATAAACAATCAGAAAGTCTGATTCTCCGAGATTGTTCAACTCTCGAGAAAGGACGGTACGGTCGACATGGCCACCTGAATGGATGTTTTTAGTGGCTTGAAGCCCACATCCAACAGAGTCCCAGATGGACCGAAACTCATTGCTGGGGAGGTCCCGAAGATGCTTCACGGAAACGAGGAGCCGGTCGATCAGAGCTTTCTCGATCTCGTTCAGATTCGGATCTTGACGATGGGGAAGTTGTGGTGGTAAAACAATGTGGTTATACAGCGCGTCGTTGAGCGACAGGGTCTCGCACTTGCTGATGCCAACTGGCACGGTAGCAGGCATCCTATTAGGCCTCGCAGTAGGTCTTGCAATAGGCATCGCGAAATTCGTGGGGCAGCAGTTCGTACAAGAGTTGTAGAAAGTAAGGAGATGAAAAGCTGAACAGGACAAGACAGAAGAAGAGACAAAACCTGACTCTGGCTGCGGAACTCGTGTAGAAAGAGACGAATCTCTGCCGTTTGCTTGAATAAAAACTGAGCCGGTGCAGAATAGAGGTGAGACTCCGTGCCTCGAGGCAGTGAATGGCCGCGTGCTTGGCCCAGAGGCCGAACGCGTTTCGGGCTTGAGGGGGTTTGCCCTCTCGCGACGGGGCAGGGCAACGGGAGATCTCGGTGCACGACAGTTACTCTGATATTATCGATGAAGGTTAAATAGTCGGCGGTGAGATCGCGGTGTAAGTCAGATAGACGTAGATGTGCGGAAGAGAAAGGGGTGGATCAACGCAGGAACCAAGCTTCACTCGATGATAAATGAAAAACATAACAGAAAAAAACCCAAGGCAGCTAAGGTACATCCTTGGGGGATCTCAAAGGCAGAATTCCCATTGTGCAGGTGCAGTGCAGGTTGCCAGCTGTTGGCGGCAGTTGGCAGTGGCAGCCCGGTGAAAGGCAGGAGTGGCCGCACTTGATTGGTCGATCAGCATTTCGCGAACAAACGAACAGTTAGCAATTGATTCACCTTCACAGCCGAAAAGGCATTCTCGCAGAAATTGAGCCTATACCAGGCTTTGGCCATACACTTTACATTAGCACAAGGCATCCGATCTGCAGCAGGTTACCTCACGGACCAAGGACCAACTGCTGTTGACCGTCTAGTCTAGCTCAGGAAGTAGACGACGTGAGGGCCTCAGGCAGATAGATGCACGTACAACCAAAGAGGATCGTCACATTGAGTTACAGGAAAATAATGACAAGCCGCCAGTCCAAATTATTCTTTTAATTTTGTTTCCGCTGCCCAGCCGTCAGCTGAAACAGGGACAGGGTATGATGCTTTTATCCTAAACTCAAGAGTAGCTGGCAACAGGCTCGCCCAGCACATCCATGCGAGGTGTGATACCCAATCCAGGCTCCTTGGGCGCCTGAATCCGGCCGTTCTTGACCTCAAAATTTCCGTCCGCCGTCTTCCCCTCGACTATATCACGGCACTCAAGAATACATCGCAGGTGCCTCTGCGGGATGGTCTGTCCCAGGTGGACAATAGCCGCAAACGCGATATCCGAACCCGTCGTCTCCTGGCAACTCATCGTGTAGCCCGCAGCCAGGGCAATGTCCCTGTGTCGTCGACTCTTGGTCAGGCCGCCGTTCTTGGAGATCTTGATGCCGAAGCCCTCGGCCGCGTCGTCGGCGATGATCTGGATGATTGATGCGTCGGTCGTGGCCAGCTCGTCAAAGTGGATGGGGACGTTGGACCTTCGGCGCAGAGAGACGCACTCTCGCCATGTGGCACAGGGGGCTTCGAGGACAAAGTCCAGGCCTTCGGGGAGGAGCCGCAGCATTCGCAGGGCGCTCTCGACCGTCATGCCGCCGTTGGCATCCACGAGGAAGAACTCGCCGGGCTTCTTGTCGGCGAGAGAGGCAGCGATACGCTTGGCATCCTCGGAAGGCTCTCCGCCGATCTTGACGGAGTGACCGATGTATCCCCTCGCCCGGTGCTCTTGGACACGCTTCCGCATGTCCTCGGGCTCGCCCATGTAGATAGAGGAGATAATAGGCAGATGGACATCAGTGCGGCCACCGAGGAGCTCGCAGACAGGGAGTCCAACCGACTTGCCGAAGATGTCCCAGCAGGCGATATCAAGGGGCGTCTTGGCGTGCTCATGGCCGATCAAGGCACCATCCATGGTCTCGTTGATACGGTCGACCCTTCGGGGGTCAAGACCGATAAGCCAGGGAGCGATCTCGGCGATGCCAGCCCTCACACCGCGAGCATGAGCAGCAATGTAGGTCGATCCGAAAGGAGTGCTCTCGCCCCAGCCCTCGAGGCCGGTGTTGGTAGTGATGCGGACAAAGGTGGCATCGAAGCTCCTGTATTCTCGCCCACCAGACAGACGATAGACGCCACCCGTGTAGGGCATCTCGACCTGGAAAACATCGATCTTGGCGATCTTGAGCTCCGACATCTCTGACATGTTGCAATTGACAGGGGAATAAGATAAGGTTTCGGGCAAGGGTAGTTAGTCTAAGGTAAGGATCGTTGAATGTCCTGTGCTGCCTGAGGACCACTCCACACTTGTAGATGGGCAGCAAAGTCTCTTAAATAAGCGATTCGCGTCGATAGATGAATCCTTCAGATAAAGAATCCACCTTCAACTCGCATGTGACTGTTGTCGACGCCACAAATCTGGGGTAGATCCATCCAGTTTCCCCTCATTTACCCCTCCCGTCTCCCTCCCTTTTCCTCATTGGGTTCCATGGAGTTACGGAGTTTCAAAGGGGAGCTCGGCGGGAGTCCAGAAGGGGAAGTCGGAGACGTTTCGATTTGATATCTGGAGCTTTCCGGGTGTGGCATCCGCGGGTTTCTCTCCCGAACTAATGTGGACTGCGGCATATGGGAGCTGTTGGTGGTTGTAAGCTATCTCAGCCTCTTTGGTTGTGGATCGACAGAAAACACTCAGCAACAAGGCCAGAGCTCCGGGGAAAGCTGAGACAGTTTTGTGGTCAACAAACCATATCTTCAAATGACTGCCAATCCTGAGCATGGCTGTATCTCATCGATAACAACTTGTTTAATTCAGCGACGCAAAAGCAGATCGGGTTCCAAAGCCGATATAAGGCTACGGGAATATCGGGACTTGATGTGTAGGGCTTTTCTGCATGGATTCTCCGCATCTTGTCCATTCTAGCGCTAATCGCAAGCGCCCATTGCACGAGGAGACGAGGGGAATCGAGTCAGGCAGACCAAACACTGTGAAATAGTTGCTGAGAGAACTCGGGAGAATGAGGCTGATTTGCCGTCTACTGTAGTATCTCCCCCCCGGCTACATGGGCCGATGGACCAACCCCGAATGTAGATGAAATAATCAGAGGGATATTCCTGTAAATCAGCCAACCCCGCTTGGTTGACGTTTTTGGTGTGTCAGCAGAGCAGTCAAGACAAGACGTGACTATTCGCAACATGTCGAGAGTTTCTTGTATAAAGAGAGCCATTGACCCTCGAACTCATCTCTTGCTCACACATCCATCCAGCGTCAACAATGTCTCAGCCCACTACCCGTCAGGCCTGGCGCCGAACCGACGACTACACCCCCGGTACTCCCAAGGTGAAGCTCGTCACTGAGGACCTGCCCCTGCCCCTCCACCCCACTGGTGTCCTCATCAAGGTGCACGCTGTGGCTCTCAACTACCGCGATGCCAACATCGCCAACGGCGGCAACCCTTGGCCTGTGACCACCAACGGTGTTCCCGGTAACGATGCCGCCTGCGAGGTCATCTCGGTTGGAGATCGAGTGTCTCTCGTGTCTGTTGGGGACCGAGTCGCCCCTATCACCGACTCCGAGTACGTGACTGCTCGCTCGACCGGTCGATCGTGGCTCGCTGCCAACGAGGATGGTACCCTGGCCACCCACCTTGTCTTTGACGAGAAGCTCGTCACCAAGCTGCCTGAGCACCTCGACTGGGTCCAGGCCTGTATCATCCCCTGCGCTGGCACTACTGCCTGGTCTGCCCTCAAGGGCGCCACCATTGGCCAAACCGTTCTGATCCAGGGTAAGTCTCTGCTTATCAACTCGTAGCATAGCATGTGCATTCGCTGATCAATCTCCAAGGCACTGGCGGTGTTTCTACATTTGCCCTCAAGCTTGCCCGCGCCTCTGGTCTAAGGGTCATCTTGACCTCTTCCAGCGACGAGAAGCTTGAGCAGGTCAAGAAGCAGTTCGGAAAGCCCGATATCCAGACCGTCAACTACAGGACTCACCCTGACTGGCAAAAGGAGGTCCTGCGGCTCACCAACGGCATCGGTGTCGATCTTGTCGTTGAGAACGGTGGTAGCAGCTCTCTTGTCCAATCCATGGAGTGCACCCGACGTGGCGGTATCGTGAGCCAGGTCGGCTACCTCGGTGGCCCCAAGCCTGAGCACCTGAAGGAGTTCGTCTCCACTATTATCGATCGACGACTGAACGTTCGGGGTGTCAATGCCGGTTCCAAGGACGACCAGGATGAGCTCATGGCTGCCATCTCGGCCACCCAGATGACCTTTGAGGACATTCTTGACTCAACCTGGTCTTTCGACAAGGCCGAGGAGGCTATTGAGTTTGTCTGGCAGGGCAAGCAAGTCGGCAAGGTCGTTATCAATTACGATAACTAATAAAAAGGGAAGAGAAAAGGAAGAGAAAAGGAAGAGAAAAAAGACGGATGGGCAATTGAAATGAATGTCATGAAAAGTCAACAAGTATTGGGATCCGCTCGATGAGGAGCAGCACAAGGGCATTGAAAGGCGTAAGAATTCTGGTAATTAAAGGCAAATAGCTGAATTCCGAGCAATGTATTAAGCAAATCAAGGAGAGCGCCAATGACGAGGGAACTGCTGCAGCACGTGAACGGAAAGGTCTGGATGATGAAGCTCTAGATCCGTGGATAGCTTCAAGTCAGCTTTAGTTCAGCACAGGGTATCTATTCAACGCCTCGGCAACCTCCTGTTTATCTTTCACTCTCATGTACATTCCAAGACCACACCCCCTTACCCTTAACCTCAACCTCAACCTCAAACCTCAAACCTTCCCTCTCCACCCCATCCCCGTCCTTCTCATCCTCGTCCACTTCGCCGCCATCAAAAACCCAGCACCCAGAGACAAAACACTCCCCGCAAAAGCCTGCGCACCACGATATCCTCCTTCGGTGTCGATAATCGCCCCCGCAATCGGCGGCCCTGTCAATGTCGCAAAACTCGCAATCGTAAACGCCATGCCCATCCTCACGCCAATCTTGCTGAGGTCCTGCGTCAGCAGCGATACGCCAGTGGGGAAGAGACTCTGGATCGCCGCGGCGACGATGCCGTATAGCACGGCCCAGAAATAGAGACCTGTCTTTTCGGAAACGGCCATCCAGCAGAAGAGGAGGACCGAGGCGACGAGGGCGTTGGGGACGAAGACGTTGATGGCCCCGATGTGGTCGGCTAGGTAATTGGGTATCACACGACCGACGATACCGACCCCGTTCAGAATCATGAGGAGATCGAGGGATTCCGTGTACTTGAGCGGTGGTTCGAGTGCGTCTCGAGAGAATGCAGCGATGAAGTAATACGCAAGGTACACACTCCAGCAGGTGAAGAATGATCCGGCGATGTACAGAGTATACTCGAGATCCTTGAAAGCAGAGAAGTCAACCCACGGCCCTGAACGACGCGGCGTGATCCTCGGCTTGACCAACACTAGAGCAACAGCCAATGTCGCCAGCTGAGTAAAACCCGCGATCCTCACCGTCCACGCAAATCCCACCTTTGGCAAAAGCTGTCTCACCAGAGTCGGAAACACCATTCCGCCTGTCGCGCTCCCGCACGCAGAAATGCCCATGGCCAAGGCGCGCCGTCTCGCAAAGTACGTCGACATGACGGCCAGAACAGGGCAGAAGATGCAGCTGCTTCCCAGTCCGACGACGACGCCCTGCGCGACCAAGAAGTGCCAGTATTCTGCGCACACCGACGTGACCAGCACGCCAGTAACCTGGAGCAGAATGCCCACGATAAACACATGGCGGAAATATCCCGCGTCGACGAGACGGCCTGTGAGGGTGCCGACGAAGAAGAGGAGGAAGACGTTGATGGAGCCAATCCACGAGACGTCGCTCGCCGGGCGAGACAAGAGGTCGGTGTAGTATGCCTGAAAGATGCCAAACGAGTTAGCCCAGCCCCATGTGTTCATGTAAACCAAGTGGCTTGAGAAAACCAGGCACCAAGCTCTCCATCCACCATCTGGAGGCGGTGCTGGATTTGGATTTGGGTTGCTGCTCGAAGATGAGACTTGACTCACCACTTGTTCAAGAATGCTTGGCCCAAACTCTTGGCTGTCTGCGTTTGCGCCGTGTATTTCAGGAGGAGCTGCTTCCCCCCTCTCCTCATCACGCGGTTGTTTCTCGTACGGGACATGCCATCCCTCGTTAGGCGCCGAAGCCCTTCGTTCTTGGAGTTGAAAGGTATTGCTGCTCATGGTCGACGGTTCGGTATGATGCTGGACTGGTACATGTCATCAACTCTGAATGCTGCGAATGAGAGCTAGATAAATTGCAGGCCGCCGTGGGAAGAGAAGGAATGATATATCATTTCAATTCGTCATTGTTCGCCCTCAGTCTTTCTCTGTTCGTTGTAGTTGACCATCCAAATCTTGTTTCGTTCGCCTGTTCCCTTCTCGCCCCTTTACACCGACAGGACAGCCTAGAGCAGTACTCTCGTCGCTGAACAACACTCTCCCACTGTTCCATATCCTAACAACGATGGTACTCATCAAACGTTGCCATAACCTTGCTCGTCAGATATACAAGCTACATCGTGTTTCATATCAATGACTGACTCTGTACCATCAGAAACGGTAGAAATGGCGAATCTGACACTCAAAGTGTCCGACACATGTACGCAACCCTACATGCCTGCCCGCCTGCCTTTCCCGCTCCGCCGATATTTACTTCCATGTCTAATACTAACGCATCCCGTCCGCGAGCTTGACTCCAAAAGATGCCCCTTCTCTCAGCTCTATGTATTCGTCGTCAATGTTGTCAACTGCCTCACATGGTGTCCGGCTATTGCTTCCTCTTCCAGCCACTGTCCACTTTTACATAAGAACCTATTTTTGCATTAGTTGCCTGCTTCATACCAAAGCGTAAACAAAGAAAACTTACACAATCACCATCCTGCTTCCCTTGTGGGATGCCCATATCCTCGAACGTCGCGGGTCCTTTACCCACCTTCGGCGGCGGCGCAGTCGCCGCACTAGGAGCAGGACTTGGTTTGTTGTCGGGCCTCTGGAACTGTGACGGAGGCGCACTTCCAGTCCTGAGAGGTCCAGTTGGTCCCCCCTGAGGTCCCCCCTGGGGTACACCGTAGGGTCCTGGAGAGGGTCCTGTGCCACCTGACGCCATCGGAGGGCGAGCCTGTGCGCTGGAAGTACGCGGAGGTCGCATATCAGGACGCATCTCCGCCGGGTGCGGAGGCTGCTGTTGGGGGGCTTGTTGTTGGCTCTGGGGTAGAGAGCTCATACGCTCGGGACGGCCGCTAGCTCCAGGTACACGGGAGAAGCGTTCGTAGTTCTGAGCCTGCGGGCCCTGCGGGTATTGGCCGCCAGGGGGGGGCTTCTGGATTCGGCCACTTTGAGGACCACCACCTGGGTATGGCGCCGCGCCGCCGGGTCTTGCGGAACCATCGTCTGGATAATGAGATGGCCGTCCTCCAGGGCCGCCTGGGCCGCCAGGACCACCGGGTCCTGGACGACCGCCCTCCCATCCAGCAGATGCAGCTCTATTGCGTGGGTCAGGACCTCCAGGACCACCAGGACCTCCGGGGCCTCCCGGGTGAAGGTTGCCCATTGACTGGGAGGCTGGCATTGGTCGAGGGCCACCTGTCTGGGGCTTGATACCAAAGGCGCTTGAAGGGCGATCTGCGGGGGGTCCGATGCGCGGGCCCTGGTTGAATCGGGGAGACGTAGGTCCACGCATATCATCCTCGGGATACGGCGCAGTAGACTTCGGGCGGACGGCCAGAGGGGGTGGCCGATCATCGTCAGGGTAGGGGGCTGCTGATTGAGGTCGCGCCGGAGCCTGGTTAGCGTCCAGCCGCACATTGAAGGCGGGAGCTCGGTCTGCGGCGGCAGCGGCGGCAGGGATGACAAAAGAGGCTCGCGAGGGGTCGGGAAAGTTGACATGCTCAGAGACAATTGTAGGCCGGATCCCTAGGGAAGGGTTAGGAGTCACACCAGGAGAGTTAGATGATTGCGGTTTGGAAAAGCCCGGACCCTCCGGGTTAGGTGACCCAGGGGCGCTCTCGCTGAGAGTTGGCATCTGCTGTGGCTGCTTGAAGCGATCAGGTCGCTTGCCTCGCTGAGACCCGTGTTGTGACTTGATGCGAGTCAACGTGGTCGTCTCGTGGTCCGACTTGGATAGCGACTTGTCCTCGTCCAGAGACTCGAGTCGGCCAATGGCGTCCTGATTGCCGTGATCGGCCGCAGCCTGGTACCACTTTCGGGCTTCCGCCAAGCTCTTCTCAACGTGGATTCCTATCTCGTTGTAGTAGCCCAGGGCGAATTCTCCCGTGGGTAGCTTGGCGGCGGCAGCTTCTTGAGCATACTTGTACGCCAATGACTCGTTTTTCTTGAAGACACCCTCATAACCAAACAGGAACCATCGGCTGACACCCAAGGCCGCCTCGGGAAGACCCTGCTTAGCTGCCAAGCCATAGTAGTGGAGGGAAAAGGAGGGGTTGAAGTCGCAGCTGAATTGGCAGAGTTCGTATGCTTGACCCATTTTGAGCTGCGCCTTGGCAAAGCCCAGATAAGCCGACTTCTCGATGTACATCTTCGACGTGAGGGGGTTGTTTGGCAGCAGGCCTTCGGGAATAGTGATGTCGGGCAGGTCGCGACCGATAAGCATACCGTACACGTAAGCGCCCTGGGGAGCGTCTTCATCGGAACTATCGGCAGCGGCCTGTATCCGCTCAAGGCCGGTCGAATAGTCCTTGGACTCGCCGTGCTGACCCAAAAGGCTCATCATACCCATTCGGTACAAGGAGGCGGAATCCTTGAGGGACAGGCCGCGGTAATAATGCTCCTTAGCCTTCGACATGTCGTTGGACTGCTCGTACAGCATGCCCATGCGATATTCTGATCGTCCATGGCCAAGCTCGGAGGCGCGCTTGTAGCCGAGATAAGCCTCACGCTTGTCGACACGGTTACCGAATTTGCCAAATTCGAGCCATTTTGAGTGCATATAGAGCGCTTCAGGGTGCTCTTGCTGTGACAGGTAGGTGATGATGTTGATGGCGTCGACGCGAAGTTCATGTTCGATACGAGGAGTAGCAGGCCGGGCCTTGTCGCCGTAATCTCTTGCGATGGCCTCCTGGGAGATGTCGGCCCAAGTGAGAACATCGCGCGCCCAGGTAATTTGCATCGAAACATTCTGAGAATGCAGAACGTGCTTACGCGCGTTCCATAGAATCTCTTCCTTCTCCTCGTCAGTCGGGGGAATGTTATCACCCTTAACCTTGGGGAAGGGTGAGAAGGAGGGGGCGTCGAAGTTCATGGTGGTGAGGCCCTCGGCCCTGTTGTCGGCAGACTGGTATGCTCGAATATCGTCGGTTGAGACCTGGGCGGCGGTGGCCTGGGGCCGGGGCGGGTCGGCTCCCCGAGGGTTGATGTAAGTCGAGAGCGAGGGCTCGCGAGTGTGGCGAGGTCTGGGTTCGGCTTCGGATCGTGGTTCAACAGAAGTAGCCTCGAGCTCCATGCGCTGAAGGTCCTCCTGCATGTTTTGGGGGACCTGAGGGGTTACCCTAGATACGAGGACAACAATGAATCGTCAGCGAGCTCCACTTTTCCACCGTTACAACCGGATCCGGTGCAGGTAAGCTTAGGGAGACGGAGCAGGGCAAGGGGGATGGAGAAATGGGAAATAGAAATTGGAGACTGGGCCGGAAACGGGATTAAGGGGAACAGCCAAGAGACATACCTTTGGGGCGAGGGCGCGACGACTTCTGGCATATAATAGTCATCGAAACCGCCAGGGACAAAGGTCGCACCTAGTTGTGGGGGAGGAGGAGGAGGAGCCATGTCGTTTTGCTGGCGGTCTGTCGGGAGAAGGACGTAAGATGTCAGCAAGAGGGTTGGGGGATAAGATGAATAATGAAGAGGCCCTGGCTCTGGTTCTCCCCTAGGAGACGAGTGTAAGAGCTGACGGCCCAGGTCGCCGATGACTGCTTGCAGAAGCGGCGGCGTAACCCCTCTTTGACTCAAGCCAGACTGCGCGCGCGTGCGTTGCGTACAATACAGTACTGGCTTGATTGGCTTGCTTACTTGCTTCGTTGATTGATTGGTGGCGACGGTTCCAGCGCGAGGCTGCAGAACTAGTGAATGGCAGTTGGCAGAAGGCTGGGTTGTGGCTCAAAAGCTCCGAGGGCGAGAGCGAAGAGTGAAATGCGCCGCTCTGGAGCCCAACGACGAGGGGATCCAGATGTAGCAACGATACGGCGGGGATAGAGAGCCTAATGTCGGGTGCCTACCTCAGGGGCTCCCGATTAAGCACAAGGATCCAGGTCCAGGGAATGCCAAGCGTGAGTTTGCTGGGGGTGGGATGGGGCCGTCAAACTGGGGCTGGACTGCAGAACAGTCGTTGGTACTGCAGCGAGAATGATATTGTAGGAAGCGGGACGCAATCGATCGAGCAGAAGTGATGATATAATGCCCGTATAATAAGGAATGGCAGGTTAGCGAGCGATCGCTTGGGCGTGCCTTGCCGATAACCATACTCCGTACGGCTGTGTCAGAATAGTAACAGTGTCGGGCGCCACAGTCAAGCATGGATGCTAGGGGTCCTCCCCTCCAGCTAGGAACAGTGTCTTGGCACTTCTGAGACCTGGAACGTGGCTTGGCATTCCAAGTACCAGGCAGTGCAGGGGGCACCAGACGTAAATAACTCCCCTGTCGAAATGACGATTTCTGGAGCTCTGGGGAAGAGGCATGTCGCGCTGGGCTTGCGTGTTTCCAAGGGGCTGGGCGTCGACCGATATTGCGCGACAGTGCTGTCGTAACCAAGTTCAAGGTTGCTTCATACCAGCCTCCGCCTAAGCCGTTTTCTCCCGGAATTGTATCAGTGTCTTGCGCGTTCTCGTGGTGTTGATGAGGGTCCAGTGTCGAGTTCGTCCCAGTCTCTCGGGGTCCAAAGTCGGCCACCAACCAATCAATCAATCAATC
>JAAVUK010000301.1:0-33183 GCA_014899095.1 Fusarium buxicola
CATACGACCATACCCACTGGAGAATTCGGGATCCCGTCCGCTCTCCCATAGACAAGCCAGTGAGGGGCGGATTAGTAGTTGGGTCGGTGACGACCAGCGAATCCCCGCTTTTGTATGTATTTTTGCCGTCCGTCACCTCAGATAGTCAGTCGGCCGTCTCCTTTTTGGACATGATGCAGTAGGGAGGGAGTCTGTAGCCTCGACGGGCAGTATAGTTGAAGACTTTCTCATCCTTCAACATGGTCAATGAGGTAGTCAATGGGATGGCACTAATTACGGTCCACACTGTTGAGTTTGATACATTTGTACAGGCCACTAGAATAGATACCAGCCCCTAGGTGAACAGACGATAGTCGACGGCAACACTTGGAACGAAAAGACGCTTCTGATGGCATGGACTTCGCTGCCATACTCGGATAACCATAGCTCTACAGTATACGCAGCCTGCAAGACCAAGGCTAATCACGCCCTGTGGAACCAACTCAACATTCCTCTAATAACAGATCATCGACATTGTTTGGGCTGCTACGGGGACAATGTCCAGGGCGTTTCCAGGCGCCTCGGTGAAAGCGAGGCTATTGATGCGGCGGCCAACGGTCTGGTCAGCGCACTTCCGTACCACTATACAGGCCAACTCCCAACTGACGCACCAGTTAAGGAGATTCCGCTTATGAAAGGTAGAACTTATGGGGTATAATGAAGAATAATTAGTAGATAAAAGCCAACGTCGTCAAAAGGTTGCATCACTGTCACTCCTCCTGCTTTCATTCCATCCCGCTTCCTCCTCTCTCTCAATTGCCACCTGTTGCGTCACTACTGTTGTCGTCTGAATGCCCCCTTTGACTACCCCGTTCTTCTCCCTGGAATGTTGCGGCTCTGTATTTTCTGAATACCGACCCCCCTTCTCTCCTCCAGTAATACTTACGCTGACACTGTGCCCAGTGGGGAGTGGCATGGACTTGAATGTGTGGGTAGGTAGGTCGACACTACCATTTTCATATAGCGTCCTTGTGCTGTCTAATGCGCTGCCAGTGGGCTTTCCAGTCTTCATCTGGTATGTGTTGGCCAGACAGTGGCTGCTGGAGGCTTGCACATATGGTCCATACTGAGATCGGCCGTGGCTTCGTCCCATGGAGGAATTAAATAGCCGGGGCATGATCTTGGAGAAGATAGGTCGAATGGTCGGTAGACATGCTGCGATGACAGCAATGGCTACTTCGAGGAACGACCATATTGCAGCATCCACGTTGTCCCAGTTGGGATCGTCCGTAGAAGCAGCAATCTTCAAGGTTCGAAGACGAATGATGGAGATGATGCACGTGCTGGTTCGCATCAAGTCAGTGCCAGACGAAAGACCGAGGCCAGAGTTGGGACTACTCACAAGAACCCGAGGCCAAAGACTGCAAGGAGCATGGCTTTCTGCTTTCGGGGCAACTGAAGCCCTCTGATGACAGGCAAGGGTAGACAAAAGACGGCCATGTCAGTGGCCAGATTAACGCCGGCCATGACGTACCATATTGTTAAGGAATTGAGGCATCGACCAGGAATGGAATTATTCCAGAACTTTTCGACTGGAACACAAATGAGGGTGTTGAGAAAGACGATTGTGACGGTCCAGGCAGTCATGAATACAACCCCGTAAAGTGTGATGCGTTGCATCATCCGCACAGCGAAAACTCGGCGGTACTGAAGTAGAATGCTGATTTTGACAAAACACATGGCGACGTTGTATACGACGACGGAGCTATAGAAAGCCTGTTATCTGGTGTAAGCGAGTGAATCATAACTGTGCTTTGGCTTGAAGAATGACGGACCTTCATGTAGGGGACGAAATGTTCCTTGGGCTGAACCCATGTGTGGTAGCCAAGTCCATATTTACTTTCTGTAAATCAAGTTAGCACACGTTGTTCTCCCTCTGGTATCCGTAGAACACTCACCGAGACCAATGGCGACGGCAGCGCCAATGGCGAGCACTTGTGCGATAACCATGATTCCATCGTCAAAGCCAAACGTGCGAAGATGCACCAGTCGTATGTAAGTCCGAAGCACAACAGCTATCGTCGACAGAGTTGAGAAGACGCTGAGAATGATGTAAATCTCTGCAGAGCGGGACTCGCCGTCTATCGAACGGGGAGCCACCGTCTCATGGCTCGCGTCAGCCCGACGTGTATACATGGCGGACAGAGAGGCAAGGCTTAGCTATTGGCGGTGTGCAACGAGGGGAACTCGCGTATGTGCGACCGAGGGAGGAAGGAGGTCTTTATCATGTGTATTAGCAGAGTTCCCCTCTTCTCCTTATGTCGTGCTCCTTAGGGGATCGACTTGATCACTCATCCCATCATACTCTGACGGTTAGGCTGTTCTCTATTAGCGCACATTGATGGGACATCAGATGTCCAACCCGATTTCCGTCCGGAGGACCCGCACCTCGGTACCTGGCCTGGCCTGAAGATCTATGTCTATGGTGGAACTGGCGACCATGAGCCACGCGAATCAGATTAGCAGGGCGCATCCAAGTGCCGAATTCTGTCAGCTGCCGCCATTGCTGCTGAGGGCTGGTCGCATCACCGATATCGAGCGCTTTGACGCTGACAAGTGCCGATCCTCATAAAATTCCGCGGTCAGACAGCACAATGAGTGGTGAACAGAGACCCCTGTTCTCGAACTCACCGAAGATCTTCAGCGGGGAATTACCCAATCGCAGATCTGGGAAGCAAATGACGTGCATGATTGGTGACACGAAATCAGCTCATTTTGATTACCTGCGGGCGATGGGGTAGTAACTACTTCTCTGTGCAAAGGCTAAAGTGAGACGGCAGTTATAAAGCATGTGTGTATGAGTCAAGACAATCAGCAACAAGACGAGACGATGTGTGTATCACTCCATCCACTACTCAATTGCCGACTCAGTTGATAACGACTCAAATGTGCAGTAAACTCAACCGGTTGTGCACGTCCCAGATGCTATCACTACTTCAGTAAATCCAGTCCACAAGAAAGTTTGACTATAAAACGAGCCAGGCCATGAGGACGGGGCCAATGAGAATATATATCTGGGGCCTAATGTTCTGCAGTCGCATTACCAAATAAGTAATGGTTTATTTATTGGATATAAAGATGGTACTACGGCAGTAGCAAACCAGTAATTCTAAAAGCAGTCAGGCTTCAAACTGGTCACCAGAACTGGTGACATCAATAGTCTGTGTTAGCTGTAGATTGGTATTGTGTTACTTTCCCCCGAGTTTCGCTTTTCTTTCTTTTTTGTCTCTTCTCAGAGGGCACATCAAGAAAAACACACAATATCTACTGAATAGCGGTATTTCAGTTGGCCTGATGCCACGCAACGCATCGATTATTATCATTTGCAACGGACTGGAGTAGGCACGGTCTAGAAGCTTGACTCATCGCAACAGTCACCAATTGACTGGGTAGTATCCTCTGTGTTTCAGTGCCTTGATGATCATCAAACCTCCGTCGAAGACTAGGGCTTTATGGTTCTATACCTAGTAAACCCAAAGCACCAAGAAAACTCGTCTGTTACTCAGAAAAAGTATCCTCACCACCTGGAGTCTTCCCCTTGCAACGCGAAAAGTTGGAAAGGTAATCAGCTATGGGTGGTTGCACCTCTAAACAAGTTCGCATGACACGCGTCTAAGAATCATCACTACTGGCCGAAATCTGACCAAGTATAAAGCCGCACCGCGACGTCGTCGAAAACTGGCTTATGATGTGGTACCTCTATTACAGAGCTTGACAGACTTGATGAGCTTGAGTGGGACGATGAGAATGGCAAATCAGCATCAGTTCATCAGTTTACTGTCCCTGAGCATGGAACCATTCCCGGCAGTGAAGACATCATTCGTTGTTGGACATTTGAGCTCTCCATAAGGCCGAAGATGATATCGAGTGCCAATGATAGAATTGAAAGTGACGACTGATCTTAAGATTTAGCGCTTGGGTGACACCACGCATCCTCGAACACTTAGTATGTCACAATACCTGCCGTTCTACCTCGATAGCGAAATCCTTTTCTTCAAGCCGATAGAACCCGACATGTCCCACTTTCTTGATGAATGCGACAATGTACCAAACTATCACGGAACGGGCTGAACCCACGTGAAACTATCACACCATACATTGAGCCTAGGTGGCCCGATTAGTATTAGGTTAGCCGTTAATTGACGGTAGGCACAAGGGCATTGAGACGGTACATGAGGTCCGTAGTTCTTTCTTCGGGCACTGAAATGGATTCTTCTTCCTGGAGTACACAGTTATTGTCTACACTTCCTGGACTTCTTCGGGATGTATAGCCTGAGATGAAGACTGGTCATAATAGTCTTTCGTAAGATGGCGGCAATGGTTATTTTAGCTTGAATAACTTATACTTCGACTAGATATGCTACGGATAGCTAATTAGAGTTCCCAAGCATCCTTATAACCCGAGTTTGCTCGGGTGCGTAGATAGTTACTTTGGATCAGGTTCACTCGGGGGCTCATGTTGATACAGAAAGCATTCAGAGTACACTTCATGCAGCGCAGAAGTTATCTTAGTTGGTACACATGGCCACTTTCAATACCAGAGGCCTGATAATCCCCCAACTTAGCGTCAGCTCCAATTTGTACAAGTACGTCTCAGCTCCAGTCAATCTTCAGATTGCCCCTTATACTTCTCTTCCTTATCTATGTTTAGGTTCAGATTGCCAGTTCACAAAACAATGTCGCTCGTTTAAAACACTCAACTATCATGCACTTTGTACCCTTTTCAATATTCGATAACGACCGTTGTGTCGATGATTTATATACTGACTGCATAGCTTTAAGCTACATGAGAGTAAAGAGCGACAGGGGTAATGAAAAGCCACTCCAAAATCCACAATTGCGACTAGAAGTGGCACCAGACGCAGCGAAAGATATGTCCGAAAGCACTGTATTTACATAAGAACAGACGTGGTAGGCCCAATCTTCCGGAAAATGCCACATCTGAGACCCGAAAAGTCATATCTAGGCGTTCTTAATGCCCTCGAAAGTGGTTCGCATCTTCTCGTAGTCCTCGGGGCTCAGGTTGTCGTACAGAAGACAAGCAGAGCCACAAGGCTGGGGAACTGGGCCACCAGCAGCATCGCCGTCAATGACAGTAGCCAGGTTCATGCAGCTGGCAGGGAGGCCATCAACTTGGATACCTGGGAGTTTGTTAGTACGCACAGCTGGATCTTCGCATCGTGTTACTCACCATTGGCCTTGACTGGTCCCTGCACATTGACCTTGACGGACTCCTGGGCAAGGTCGTTGTAGCAACGATCGAATTCCTGCTGAGGAACTCCAGCAGGGGCGGTAGGCTTGTCCTGACGGCCATACAACACGGCTCGCTTGCCACCACCGACGTTGGCAGCGACAATGGCGCCGGCAAAGGAAGCTCCAGCTGAGCCTACAGCAGCAGCGGTCTGAAGAGCGGCCGAGGTGATGAGCGGGATGGCGATGGGAGGGCACTGGACCTGCTGAGCCAGAAGGTAAACAGCAACAGCACCACCAATTGCCTTGATTGAGATGGGACCCATGATGAAAGTTGTTGAGAGTTGAGGTTGATTGAAAGTAAAGAAGTAGTAGAAAGTGGAGGCTGTTTGTTTTGTGTAGATGAGGAAGGTTGGAGCGAGCTGTTGTTGCTGTGTTGGATGTCTGGAGAGGATGAATCTGGAGAGAGGGAAGACAGGTTTTATACGTCTTGAGCCCTCCAGAGCTCTCGAGTCGACTCTTTATCAAGACCCATTGAGCGATTGCTGAAGTTGGAAACGCTGTTGCGTCGAAATGAGCATCAAGTTTCGATCTCGATCTCACGATGACGCTTCGGTATCTTTCTCCTGCTGAGCGCTTATCCGCGCTTGAACCTCACCATCGGACTGGACTGTCATCTCAACCCACTATTTCTCTGACACATGACACTGTGATGCATGGGATAATTCCCCTGCCTGGCTTGCCCCGTTGCAGAAGGATAGAGCATCAGTGTTGGATTTGGCCCCCATCTCAACCCACTATTTCTTTGATATATGACGTTGTGATGCATGAAGTAATTCTTCTGCCTGAATCCATGTTGCGGAAGGATTGAAGCTAGTAATGGTTAACACAATGCCTCGTGGTAGCGGTAGCGGTTCTCCAAGTGACCGTCCGGCTGAGAACGGCCAGGCGACGTCCGATCAGCCATGGGGCTCTAGTCACAATGTAACAGAATCGCTGAAACCTGCAGGGGCCATTGGCTCGCGTGGTTGTTCTTTTGGACCTGTTACTGAGGACTATTCCCGAGCTGGCATCAGTAGATATGTACGCTACAGCACCATATGGATATGAGACGCACCAGTACCGCCAGGAGAATAACTAGAGTACTGCGGAAAAGGCCGTCTGCTCTTCTGGAAACACCAATCGGCCAATAGAATGAACAAGCTGTAGTATAACGTCTAGCCCCCTGATGAATCACCGAAATAGGCCCAGTTAGAATCATGAATCCTACCAGGCAACAGCAATTCCCCTTGTGGAATATTCCCTCATCAGTCGGCAGTTGCATGCGTAGACGGAAAGGCTTACGGATCGTTCGGGAGTCTAAATCCCCTTCCTTACGGGTTACCATACTAGGTCAAAAGAATCTTCCGAACACAAGCATATGAATCCTTTCCAAGCATTGTGGAGGGCCTGCACCTTGATAACCAAGCACGCCAAGAAACAGCCCGACACAGCCACCCAAGTTTATGCCCGGGAAAGGTTTCATTGTGCGGTTTTAGCGCTTACACCTGCTCAAGCTGAGAATCCTTCCGCGGGTTTATGTTGCATGATCGACGTTGTTGACCATTGTCTCACTCAGTGCTCTTTACCCCACAACATCAAGGTCCCAGGAACGATCGGCAGAGGAGGATTCACACTGCCACGATAAGCTTAATTCTCCACTAGACGTAAATGGTCATCATTCATTTGTTCTCGAAATCAATCAACGCGTGGTTTTCATCTTGTCACGAAACCCGAAACCTAGCTTCGCAAGCAATCATCGACTCAACCATGGATCTCAAGCCAGCTGTTCCCCTACTCTACTATGCGGCAGCAAGTCTGCTCACTATTGAAGCCCTGAGGCTTCGCAAGACAGCCCGCATACTGTCGCTGGGACCAATCTGGCTGTTTTCGATCCTCTCCTTGACTTCATCGAACAACCTGTCTTGGCCCATTGGGGCCAACAGTACTTTTGCAAGCTTGATAGTCTTTTATCTACCTTACACCATCAAACTCCTGGTCCTGGAAGAGCATCTCGTTAATCCAGAATCATCTACACATCCATCGAGTTTTGTCGATTGCTACAGAACATGGAACAACCCTCGAAGGCTTCCCTTATACTCTCCTCTACTCGTCAAGAAATCGTCTTGCACTGAAAAATCTCGAGCCAACTTTGCCTTACAACAAGTCAGAATGGCCGTTTGTCTGTGGGCTTTTGACAGCTATGTCTTCCAAGCAGCACTTCGTCGAGGTTTCTCGCAGGTCGTTGCAGCCGACTTTTCGCCTGAAATGGAACTGCCCTCGCTGAGACTCCTCCTCCAGCTTTCCTCGCACCAGATTTTAGTGCGGGCCATTATATCGGTTCAGTGGATTTGGAGTGCTTACTTCTTTCTGGAATTCTATCACTGTCTCCTGGCTCTGGCATTTGTGGCCATTCTCGGCTTCGATCGACCCGAAGAATGGCCAGCTCTCTTTGGAAGTCCGCTTGAAGCTCAGAGTGTTCGGGGCTTCTGGGGCCGCTTCTGGCATCGGCTTACTATACCCACATACAGTCACTATTCATTACTTATTTGCCGAAAAGTAATGGGTACAGAGACCAAGTCGCGTTTGGAGAAGACCATGATTCCGATGCTCATATTCACAATGTCGGGGCTTTCACATAGTCTGGTTGGTTGGGCGATAGGAGATGCGGCGCTCCACCGAGATGTTATCTTTTTTGAAATCAGCTTCGTAGCTGCTGCCGTGGAGACGGCGTTAACAAAGGCAAGGGCTTTTGGCACTCTAGAGAAACTATTTTCAAAGGTACCTCTAGCTGTCTATCGGACCACGGGCCTCATTTGGGTGTTTTTCTTTTTCTTTTGTATAACCCCAGCCTGGATATATCCAAAGGTCTATCATGAGCTAGCTGCGTTAGCTTAGACATGGCATTATCCAGTGTACATCCGTAAAGCGCTGTACATCTGGGCTGAATAAACACGTGCTCCTGCTTCTGCGTCTTGCATTGAAGATGGGTAAAACAGTCGCAGCTACTTGACCCAAACACGATTTCTTGAAAGTCTCCTCAATTGTCGACATTTACTTCTTCTGGTTCTACTCTATGTCCATGGTTAAACTTGTCCAGACTCTCTACAAAACGCGACAAATACGTTGAGTAGGCGTCCCGGGTTTTGCATGATGATTACCACCCACCCTAGAAAAGGAAGATATCCTCTGACAAACCCAATAATCTGACTTCGGTAAATGTAGCTTTGACCAGCGGGGTATAACGAGGTATCATCTAACTCATTGTTGTCCCCTTTTGTTAAGATATGCTGTCTATATTGCGTGAGCATGTTGGGGATGCAAAATACCTGGAACGTCGTACCTCAAACTGGGATCTTCATTTTCCTGGTACAGCACCTGAATAACTCTGTGGATCATGGGAAATGGTTTATCTGATAACCAACATACAGGCAAATCCCCTGTCTTGACAGAATGGTTGTGATTGACTATGAACAAGACGTCTCCGGGGTAAAATGCCGGAACCATTGACTCGGTCGTAACGACGAGGACTGGAAAAGGAGTATCGGCCCACACTGAGAGGGTTTTCCATGCCATGAAACAAAGTGAAATGACTTGAGTTATTCCAAAAAGGCTGCTGAGGACAGGCCTTGGTCTCAGCCGCGAGAGACGCGGAGAACACATTGTGTGGCAGAGAGCTGGGGAGCCTGGAAATCCGACAAGCCTGGATAATACAATGTTGAACAATGGCAAGATGGGAAGCCCACCCGGGGCTGAGCGTCGTTTGTTGGAGAAATTTCGTGAGCAGGCTCTTGGAAAGATCTTGGCGACTATCCCAAGATCGTCAAGACTTGAGTTGTTGGACCAAAGTTGTCTCAGGTGCCTAATCACATACAGCCTGTCGTTGATTTTTATCTCTCATCAAGGTAATGATCCCCGTAAGATTGTTTCGGTGATATATTGTAGTCGTCGCTATCTCGCGCAGTGTTGCGGCTGTGTTAAGGCACCAGCGTCGTATGATCGGCATGTTGCTCTAGCAGGTTGATCGTCGAAGGATTCAGAAAAAGGATGGTACAACGAAATGTGGGCACTTTTAGCACGCGCCTAGTGACGCACGTAACTCTAAAACTGGAAACCCTATGCGTGATAGTGAAGTCGTCAGCAAACTGTCTCAGCTAAAATCCTTGCAGGGCTTGGCTGGTCAAGGTTGAAAGAATCATCCACGTCATCACCTGAACCAACGCGGGCGATCGTTGATCTTTGGATCACGTCTGCCGGCACGGGAAGCATTGTCAGCTTGAACTTGCGCTTCTTAGCATTTTAGCCATCTCAAGCCGTTCACTCTACCACATCCAAGAACAACTTTACTGCAAACTTCATTTGAACGACGATGCAATCAGACTCTACAGCCCATGACCCGCCTCCTCCCTACGATAATGTCTTGGGACCAGTCACTCTGGTACTGACGGGTCAATCGATAGCCGCTGAAACAACTCCGTCCGTACCTCTTTACCAAATGAACCGAGACATTGCTTCCATCTCTCAACAAGGCTCATCTGTCGTATTTGAACGTATTGAGCACGAGGATAAAGACGTCGAAAGGGCAGGAAGCTCTGATTCAATTAAGCAGCGGAGCCAACATCTCTTCTATCTTGCGCATCCACTAAACGCCCAATACCGAACTGACCTACCTGCGTACTATATCACGTCTGTATCGCCCGAGATGCCTGGCAACGTCTATTTCCAAGTAAAGAAGAGTCTGCTACAGAAAGCAGAGTTCAACGCCGTCATAAGCCCGGGGAGAACGACGGCAGATGACGAACTGTTCAGCCCAAAAGCTCAAAAGACTCTTTTCAGTGTCAAGCCGAAGTGGAAAGGCGGACAGTATCAATGGATTGACTCTGAAGGACTAAAAGTAGCGTACGAGACCAGCAAGGGCAATAGGCATGAGTTAGTCATCTTGGAACCGATGGAAAGGCCATCACGGGATGCTTTAGTCGCATTGTGGGCTTTGAGGCTCTGGCACGATACAGCTGAGAGTAGGGAAGCCAAGAGAGAAGGTACGACAAAGCATCCACAGGAAATCCGATTATGAGTTTGTCATGTTCGCTAATACATCCTTAGTGCTGGAGAACCTGACTGCACCTGCGACGCCATCACCTTATCCAGATATGAAGTGGGTGAAGAGAACTGGAGCTCTTGGGGCCGCTGCTGGGGCGGGGGCAGCTTGATATTTAGACTGCAAAATCACACACTGCCTTGAGGGAGTTGAAAACGAGCTCCAATCAGCTGGGGTCTTGAGGCTCATCTTTCTTTCTTTTTGTGGCTTTAATCTGTCGATCGATTCGAAGTTCACTGAGTAATAGCACGCAGGTGAGAACAACTACGTACCGGCTCTGACGTTGGTTTAAGCTTAGTTAATTGCCAAATGAATTACCTCGAACTGTCCAGTGGCCGAAAAGTATTTCCTTAGCGTAAACCTTCATTTAATGCTTATCCACTCAGTCTGGTAGCGCTACTCCTCGACTCCTTCGCAGACCCAACCCTCCTCCTCACGCCAGTTCCTCTTGTCACCACCTTTCCACACCGTTCTTCTTGGCCACACACAGCGCGGCCTCCGAATCCTCTCCATTCCTCCATTCTCGCTCTTTCGGGGATCACTGACGCTGCACAACACGTCCGGCGCTGCCCCCTCTTCAACCCATGCGATCAGCTGGTCAAGCGCACCTGTAGAATCATATGGGGTTCCCGGGTGCGGTCCTTGTCCACCAAAACAGTGTGTAACACCGGGAAGGGAGTAGTAGCGGTAGAGATCTGTAATGTTTCCAGGGACTGACGAAGGTGCTCGAGGCGAGTAGTAAGCTGCTTTGTGAGCCCCAATATGATCAACGACGTCCTTATAGTAGTCACGCGTATCGTTAGGCGCAATTATCTCATCTGCAAGACCATGATACGTTATCATCTTTCCCCCGGCCCTGGAAAACTGAGACAGATCAGGGGAGATGGAGGACGTCAGCGAGGTATATTCTTGCAACGTCTGCAAGAACAGGTCGTTGAATTCAGCATGCGAGAGGAAGAAAGGGTTGGAGTCCGGTGTTCGAGGAGTCTTGAGCAGAAATTTCTGAACCCAGTGAGCGGCAATTGCCCAGGGCGCGTTGGTGCAGGTAGTCTTAGTGGCATTATAATTGCATGTTGTGTTGGCAACAACGGCCAGTGAGGCTTCATGTGAGTAGCCGGGGAACAGCTTGTCGCCAGTGGGCGAATATACACCCCTCCAAACTGCCTGAACCAGCTTGACCGCCGAGGCGGAGAGGATGGTTTCGGACTCTGGATGGTCAGGGCATGGGATGGTGCTGTTGATGAGAGGAGTAGGGTCAACGTCACATTGACGTGGGCGGGAGATAATGCAGTCTTTGACGCCATCCATAGAGTCGCACCCTTTTATAGCAGCCGCTGTTAGAAACGAAAACTCACAGGGCTGTTGATAAGAGTTGTGCATTTGCATCAGCTTCTGTGGCCAGTAGTCCGCAGTGCAGACAGCACCGATGTCAGCTGCAGGGGCTTGAGCAAGGATACCGTCGTAGAGCTTGGGGGCACGCTGAGCCAGGATGAGCCCTTGCCGGCCACCGTTGGAACAGCCATTAAAGTACGACTTTTTTGGTGCTTTCCCATAGTACACTGCCGTGATTGCCTTTCCAATTTGAGTCATGTCTTCAATGGCAATCGAGCCAAAGTTGCGGGTATGGTGTATATTGACGTTCTGAGGCGAGAGAAGAGCCCAGGTGGCAGGGTCAACCCACTGATCAGAGGTGTGATAGTAGAACCCAGCATCTGTTGAAGCAGCTGCATACCCCTTTGAGGCAGCCGGGGCGAGGGTCATGCCCCCCATCCCGGCGACGAAACCGCCGCCTCCTGTGCCCTGAAATCTCTGATTCCAGAGGGAAGACGGAGGGAGATAGATGCTGACATGGACCTCATTCTTGTATCCGGGGTGAGTATAGGTGTATGTGACGTTGCAAAACGACAGGTTGCTCGTTGCAGGTCTGAAATAGGACTTCGGGCTAAGGTTCGCAAAGCCTGGGAGCGTAAAGTTGTGAACAGGCACAGCAGTAAGAGAAAGCAGCTTTGTACCGGGAACGGACTCGGGGTCGATGTCGAAGTATTTAGAGCCACATCGTGGACTTGGTGATCCAAAGACAAGGCATAGTCGGAGAGAAAGAAGAAGTAGAGGGGTTAACCCCGACATGTCTCTAATGGATACCTTCCAGGAATCAAATGAACTTGGATTGAGTATGTCACGGGCAATTTGTTTGAAACTCTGCTGTACGGCTTTGCACCGTGCTCCGTGTCAACAAGCAAACGCGACACTCAAGACGTAAGAGAATGGTTTCCAGAGTGTCGTGTTGCAAGATACGGGGGCTTTATACTGGTACTACAGCGGTAAGGGCTGTACTGCCAAGAATGTCTTCGTAGTCGCTCCGCGGAACTGACTGCCGGGTCGAAATCCCGGTGGCGGAACGAGGAGAGGATTCGGACTTTTGTGACCCCTGGGTCTCCTTGGGGTGACGATAACCGGTCATAAGAAATGGATCTTATATTATCTTGTCCCACCCTACGTTAACACTGGATACAGTGTTCCTCTACGAATGACAACTAATTCGTCACCCAGAAGGGAATTTCCAGTAAATCACGGACCTGCCTCGTACCTCCGCCCGTCTCGGGGGTCATGGTATAGATCCTCAGAGTCGTGTGGTAACGCAGACTTCTTATGAGAGGGGGTTTGCGCGACTGTCCCATAGCGCTCACAATGATTTTCAATCACCTTAATCTCATCATCACGTAATTTGCAGTGCCCCCACGGGATCCTTTATAGTAAAAACTGGAAAGATTGGTTGATCGGTAAGAGGTTTAATACAGGACCAGATATAGGAGTGGCAACCTCTACTAAGGCTATGCTAGACCCGTCGCTGACCAGGAGAGTTGCGGAATCGAACAAACCGATCCCTGTCAGACGGTGAGCACCGCCCTCGCTGAGACTTTTACTTGAGAGATGGCAGTAGTGATTCGAAGCCCATGAAGAATGCATTGCTGTCCGGCTCACTTGCCTGCCCGTATCTCACGCCATCATGGAATCGCTCCCCAGGGAGTTGCAGAGTGGCCCTTTTTTGTATAGACACGTACAGATTCATATGCTATCTGCCATTTGTTTGGGGCTGGCTTTGCTTCAGACAGTAAAGATAGCTTGGGCTTTCGACAGCCCCACGGCACTACGGGATGCGACAGAAGAGGACCGTCGGAATTACTGTCTCTGGTTCTATTAGAAGAGGGCTTGCCTTCCAGCAGGCCAACTGTGGTACTTCATAGTCTACAACAAAGAGCGATGGGGATTTGCTAAGATACTCCATAACCTCAAGACCTTCTGTGACTTGTCAACAAGACCAAAAGAAAAACAGGCTGCAGGGCTGCTGCATCTCCACCCAGTCTTTCCTCGAATCCATCCGAGTTACAAAGGCGTCCAGACTTTCTAAGCAAGTTGACAAAGTCGCCGTAACAGCTCTAAGTCTGCTCCTTTCTCCATTTGGCATATTCAAACGCCAACATGTTAGGCTTGCACACAGTACCCACGTCCGGTAGAGCACCATCTCGGAAGTAGGCAGCAATGGCATTGAGCGTACAGTTTGACGCATGTGAAGTCACTCCGTGCTTTTTAGTCGAGAGTTAGCTCAACTATCCATGATCCCACTTCACCTAGGAAAACACTTACGCCAACGCCTTCATGTACCAACATGCGGCTCCCTCTAAATTGAGAAGAAACCTGCCACGCATGACTCAACGAGGTAACGGGATCGTAAGCGCCGTTAACGACAAGAATCGGAAAGCTTGTGTTGACATTTCGAAGTTCATTTGTATTGACCGCCTCGGCGGCGTCAAATCGCCAGACACCACAGCCGGTGTAGTCGGCAGCTATCGCATCTCCAAAGGAGCTCTCGGCCAAGTGTGCCCGGTAGATCGAGTAAAGATCGTCTGGTGATTTGACGCGAAGAGACGAGTCTGAGCATGCGATACCCGAGAATGCATCCGTGCCCAGGTTCCACTTAGATGGAACCTCTTTGAAAAGCTCCAGAATCTTCTTGTAGTTGCCTTCGAATGCGTAGGACAGAATATCCACAACGGTCGAGTACGTCATGGGACTTTGAAGCTGGTTGACAATGGCTAGCTTCAACTGCCCGAGGAGGACGCTGCCTCCTTGCGGGAAGTCGTTCAGCCTCTTGAAGAGGTCTTCCACGGCGGTCCTTAGATCCTTGACAGTCGTGTTAGGTCCAGAGTAATTAGCAAGTCGACAAGTTTCGGGCCCAAGCTCAACGCATTCAGAGAAGAAATGCATCAGAGACTTCTCAGCGTCGCGAGGGCCTCCAATGCCGGTAGATGTAAAATACGCATCGGAGAGCGAGTTGGAGTCGAGAAGAATTCGCCCGACTCGATCAGGGAACATGGAGGCAACAACTTGTCCCAGGATCGTGCCGTAAGAAATACCCCAGTACCTCAGCTTGCCGTCTTCGCCGAGGGCGTCGACAATTTTGATCAAGTCACGGGCCGTGAAAGCTGTGCCGATGAAACGGCCGTATGCTTGTTGACTCTCATAACAAGAATCAGCCAACTTCGTTATACTCTCCCACTTCTCTTTCTTTATGTAAGACCACAAGTCTGCTTGGGGCAGGGGCTTCTGATCTCGACGGGACGGGTTGGCTGAACCAGCCTTCTTGCCACATGCGAATGGGATGGTTTTGCCGGTACCGCTTTTTCATCGTCAGCTTACACAGTATAAAAGGAACCTATGAGACTCACCGAGGATCGAAAGAAATAATGTGGTGATGACCGCCAAGAATGCTTTGAGAGGAAGTTAGCAAAGCCCGGCTTTAGTCACCAGAGCAATACCTACTCGCGGAAGTCTGCCCCAAGACTTGCCAGCGTCTCGATACCAGAGATTCCAGGGCCGCCTGGGTTCCACAAGACACTGCCCTTGAACGGTTTCTTTGTAGCGTTGAATCGGATCAGTTGGAGGTCAACAGTCTTTCCGGAACGCTTATTAGTATAGTCCAAAGGGACCTTGAGTTTCGCGCAGTAACCCGTCTCCCTCATAGTCTTCGTTATGTCATCTGGGAGCTGCAGTTTGCAGTCGACCCAGTTCAGTGAAGAGGATCTAGCCTCTACAAGAGACAATAGGTGATCATCTGGCGAGGCCAGAGTGTTGGTCAAGCCCAGGACCAAGAGGCCGAAAATGCTGTGTTGCAACTTCATCCTGAACTGAGTCGTGAAGAAGGCTCAAGGTTGGATGCATCAAGGAACAGGCTCGCAGGACTCTGATGGGCTTTCCGCTTTTTATAGTTACATTCCGACAGCGACGCCAAAGTCCAAGTCATCCGCGGCGAGTGGGCCAGTCAGCAAACATTGGGCCAGCCGTAGGAGGGTTACAAGGATTCTGACGATCTGACTGACCAATAATCGCCATGTGCACCCTGCGATTATCTTCAGCTGCGGGTAATACTTGCGGGCCGTTCCTTGATTCTCCCACAAACTCGCAGAGACCTCCACTCTTGGGATCAGAATTTATGGCACCTTAATTTCACATTCCCTTTCGACGGGGGTTGGAGGACATGGGGGCCGGAGGCTCGGGTTAACTGTCCACACCTTGATTTCCACCTGCATGCTGGTCGCAGGGACTCCAATTGCCGATTGGATTTATTCTTATCCGCAAGTTCTATTCAGAACATTTGAGAGGATCGGGCCCGAAAGAGATAAAAAACACCGGAATATCTAGTTACTTTTGCTGTAAGATATATGTAAGTTTATAAAGAGAATACCCCATTACGATAGCTCTTATGACAGTCTTTAGGTCTTCTCTTTCTAAACTTATATAAATCCTTACTGAGAGTTAAGTCATTTCTTGCCGAGGCACACACTTATATACCAATACCATGAACAGCTGTTCCAGTGCTTCCCCTCACCAGAAGTGGATTGGGGCATGAGTAAAGCTCCTAGTATTCGATCATTTGGGGAAGATCCAGGCTCTCTCAATTGTCGGCGAAAACCATCCCACGACATTTGTGGCCAATGCCCTGCGCCTCCAGGAGAGATGATTGACGGCAGTCTGGGTTCAAGTCTTGTGTCGAGAAACACCAACAAGAGTTTTCGAAAGTGGCACGATATCAGTAGGGTTTTGTTGAAATTCTCGTTAAGCGGTGGACGATGAAAATGTAGATGCTAACTCACAGATCCTCTACTACCGGTAACCTTCAAGATGGCAGTCGACGCTTGATACTTTTAACCGAGCGATTCAACCTGGCCACCGCTACAGGCTTTGAAGAACTCCCCATTAAAGTACTACCTGTCAGGTTCCTATTGGATGCACACTGTCATTCAGCCTGGGGTGGCAGCACTTCGCCATCTCACCGCGCAGTTTGCACGAGGCTGTGTTTTACACGTAATTCCCAATCTCCGCGTTGTTCAAATCTCACGCCAACTTGAACTCTTTTGTTGCTTTCCTACAGCCAAGATCATCCTCAAGATTGGTATCCCCATATCTAAAGTTGTTGTCAAAAGACCTCTCCGGCACGCAACAACATGGAGGCGATCGGGGCTATCGCGACCTTCATCTCCATCGGCCAAGGGCTTCACGCGGGGCTCAAAACGGTTCAATTTCTCAGGGAGATTCCCGAGATGCAGCAAAGCTACGAGGATTTACGAAGCGAGTCAAGTTACTTCTTGATCTCTTGATCTCCGCTTGCGTTATCAAAAGTGACTTGCCAGCACGCTCTACTGAGTAGATCGAGTTTATCGAGGCCATGCTCCAGGTCAGCCAAGAAGTTGTCGATCCATCTCCAGACGTCCCGCCGCATCCCCTCATGCTCAAGGCTATCCAGAGCCTTAAGGAAGTTGAAAGCGACCTCGGAACAATCGCCACCGAGTGCTCCCACCAACTAGGGAAGAAACAGGGCAAGGTCATAAAGAGGAAGTGGCTCCTCCAGGACAACAAAATCGAGAAGCTACATCGGAAAGCTGGGAATGCAAGGGGCATGTTGAATTTTGCATTCTCCTGTCACTTCGGATTCTCAGCACAGCATGGGTGAGCATGCCGATCATGATATGCCTCATGCCGGTATTGACCAGCATGTCTTGCGAATAGGTTCCTTCATGTGGCCAACACTCTGAAGACGAGCGTACACGAGAAGCCAGAAGAGCGAGCAGTAGAAGACGTCACCGATATTTCTACGAATGATGGTGGGGGGATATTGACCAAGAGTTTCGAGTTAGCTGATTGGAGAACAGACGAAGGAAAAACACAAGCCGAAGAGAAACAGCCCCCATCAAGGCCCGAGGATGCTGTCCAATATCACCGTCCAGCAGCTCCATGCTCCGCAAAAAAGGATGAATCCAACTTTCTCACAAGACTCCGATGCCTCAAAGGCTGTCGGTGCCGGTGCCATCGCAGTAGAACCGAGCTCAGGTTCCATCCGTCGCTCTCTATCATTTTCGGCACAGGAACTCTTCGATACAACGCAGAAATCACCTTTGGTCGACCGAAGTGTACAGAACCGGAATACAAGCGCGGCGATGGCCTCGATTTGGGGATGGATTACCGATTCCCGAAGTGGCTCTGGCAAGGGGCAATGCCAGTCCTGGCCTCGTGGGACGTTGTAACCGGCCTGAAATACTCAAGTTCCTTGCGCCCAGTTCGAATTATAGCAATGGACGATTCCGTCTGGCATCACATGGATAAGGGCAGTATCTCTATAAGTTCTTGCAGAATTCGCCTCCATACTTTCCCGATGACGTAGACAGTATCGGCGAGAACCTCATTATGGTACGTTTATAAAATCTATGGTGTTTCCAGAAATGACTGGATCTAATTCCATGCAGTACGGTTTGAATTTTGGGCGATTTGAGTCTGCATGGGCTCTGATGAGATGGTGGGAAAACATTCTCACTGAAAAATCATTATCGAGGCGCTTTATCGCATGATTAAGACTTGCACGGTACCAGACTGATCATTTACAGGGATATAGCATTCTACGCGCATGAAAGTCTCCAGTATAGAACAGACCTCGGTGACAGATCAGTCCATGCCCTCCACATGGCAATTGAGTACGCGGACGATACACTGGAGTCGGCAAGCACAAAGGCTCATGAAGCAGTCGTCCATGGATGGGACGTTCTAAGAGCATTGGAACAAGAAGAACCATTCGCTGTCAACATGCTTGACCAAAGCGGCTGGGGATCTATCCACTTAGCGGTGTCCCACAACAACATGGCGGCGTTGGAGGGCCTCATCTTTGCGGGTTCAGATGTGGATCTCAAGGGCAGGCGCGGATGTACGCCGTTGATGATGGCTGCTCTTTACGACGATACTGAGATTGCTTAGAGACTCTTGCAGGCGAAGACCAAAGTGCATCTCGAAGACCAAAGTGGCTTCACTGCATTGCATTACGCCGTAAGAAACGCCTCGGCTGGCATGGTTGCATTGCTAATGGTGGCTTGAGCGAGAGCGGTTCCATCCGCAAGCTGCGAGCTATTGCATCTTCTCGCTGGGTCAGACGGGCATGACGCACAGCTTAAGCTACATGACTTACGAACCGACCCTGCGTTTGACCTTGAGGAGAGAGAAAACCTGGGAAACACTGCGTTACTCAACGCACTAACCAAGGACAATCTGCCTGTCCTGCGATGCCTTCTTGAGGCTGGCGGCTCCCTGCAAACAATTGACGACGCCTCAATAGACGTATTGCACTGCGCGAGGGACGCTAGCTATCCTACTCAAGCAAAAGGAAGAGTAGAAACAACAAGGTCTACTGCGCACATGCCGGGCTATCGACGGCCACATTCGTGTGGGCGAGTGGGAGGCTGCATCTGACGCTATTCGCGACGTTATCAGTGACATGAGAGAAGAGATGGAGACTTCTTCGCCTTGGGAAAGGACCCTGTCTTGGGAGAGTTAGAATGTGAAGCAAGATTTCCTGCGTAGCTTATGGGTAGAGTTCATAAGCTCGTGAAACTTGATCGGCCTCACACTGGTTGGTACAGGTAATAAGTCTGGAAAGGATGAGGGTTCATAATGGGAGCAAAAAATGAAAACTAAATGCGGTTTATGTGGATCGAACACATGACCTTCAGATATCAATTCCTGAAGTTGACTTCAGTCTGACGCTCTCCCAACTGAGCTAAACCCGCTGACCAATTAGAATGAGACAGTACTATTTGCATATATCAAGATTTGCTGGCGGTCTGGCGACTGTATCGATCGGTGTCTACTAACCTGCCGAGCGAGCTGAAAAGCAAAGGAGACAAATATTAACCTTCTGTCTTCTCAAACCTTGGTCATCGACCAGAATAAAACAGATAACTACAGCCCATGAGATATCTTCATGGATTGCCTGACCGCTTGACCCCAGACAGATTACATAGGCAGAGCCCCTTGAGCAACTACCGTGGAGCCGGTCGTGAACCTGGCATGGATTCGTAGCTTCAGCCCAGGGCTTTCTCAGCTACAAGAAGACCTTCATGCACGACGACGATGTTGTTGCAATCAAGATCACGAGCCCCTTAAGGTCGCGTAAAGGTAAGTTAGGCATGGCGTTTTGATGTCATCGTTTCCCCTGAGACCATAGTCGATCGATGCGGCTGGGTTTCTGACGGGTTGGACATGAGATTTTGGATGATTGGGTGCGTCAGGTAGCATTCTAATAACAATGCCGCATATCTACAGTAACACTGAGAACCTGTTAGCGTGGACGGGGGATAACCCCCCGCATCCCAGCCACCTGAGGGCAACATCACATTGCTTACGTCTCATCACCCGCTCCAATACAAGTCGAGCTAGGATGAGGGGTAGACTAGATATTGGGGGCCTTTGGGGCCTTATTTACCTCCACGCCATCTCAAAGGAGGAACCCATATCTAGACGCAGCCAACGACAGAAAGCGGAGACCTTCCTGAGCTAACGACCGATATTCTTAACCAAAGTTCACGCGGATCGGCCCCAAGAAACAAGATGGCGGTCAAAATCGACACATCAGTAACTTGAGCCCCTTTTGTTCACAGTTCATACATGTTCGTCAATGCTGATTCTTCACTCCCAAGACCTACCCAGGGAACATCATCAACAGCGAGTTCGTAACGACCCCGACGACCCGACACTCGATCGACCCTGCCACCGAGCAACCTCTCTACGAAGTCCCTGTCGCAACAGAGGAACAGCTGGACCTCGCTGTCAAGCATGCCCGAGTCGCCTTCAAGAAGTGGTCCCAGACCAGCCACGACGAGCGCAGTAAGCTACTGCTCGCTTTTGCAGATGCCATTGAGGCAAACCGCAGCGACCTTGAGAGGCTGCAAACGATGGAGCAGGGCAAGCCGCTTGGCTTGGCAGGGCAGGAGCTGGATATGACCTTGACCTGGCTACGCGCCTTCGCCACGATGGAGGTTAAGGATGAGATACTTGAGGATACCGAGGAGAAGAGAATAACTTCGACCTTTCCTCCTCTCGGTGTGTGCGGTGCCATTGTTCCCTGGAACTGGCCTATTCTCCTGGGCATGGGCAAAGTTGGCCCGGCCTTGATGACCGGCAACACCATCATCATGAAGCCGTCTCCCTTCACCCCTTATTGTGATCTCAAACCCGGCGAGATTGGCATGTCTATTTTCCCTCCGGGTGTGTTCCAGGTCCTCAGCGGCAACGACAGTCTCGGCCCCTGGATGACTGCTCACCCGGGCATCGATATGATCACCTTCACAGGATCCATCGCCACTGGCAAGAAGATTGCTGCTAGCTGCGCCAAGACGTTGAAGCGCTATGTTTTGGAGCTCGGCGGCAATGACGCAGCAATTGTCTGTGAGGACGTGGACATCGACAAATGTCTGCCCAAAATTGCGACCTTGTCATTCCTGAACTCGGGCCAGATCTGCATGTTGACCAAGCGCATCTACATCCATGAAAGGATCTACGAAAAGTTCAGGGATGCCATGGTCGAGTTCACTAAGAATAACATCAAGACTGGTGGCGGATTCGAGGAGGGAGTTATCGTCGGACCCGTCCAGAACAGCATGCAGTAAGTTATTTTGACGGCCAGTTCATTACAAGTTCGGGTACGCGTTCACTGCATAGGAAGTACACTAACGTCCGTCTTCAACAGATACGACCTAGTCAAAAACATGTACGCCGAGATTGAGAAATCCGGCTGGAAAGTCGCTCTCGAGGGCAAAGTTCGAGAGACCTCCAAGGGCTATCTCATCGAGCCTGCTATCATTGACAACCCGCCCGAGCATTCCCGTATCGTCGTCGAAGAGCCATTCGGTCCCATTGTGCCCCTGCTAAAATGGTCCGACGACAGCGACGTGATTGAGCGGGCCAACGCTCTTGAGACAGGTCTTGGCGCATCGGTCTGGAGCAAGGACCTGGAGCGCGCCGAGAAGATGGCACGTCAGCTGAGTGCTGGAAGTGTATGGATCAACTCCCACTTTGATGTGGCGCCTAACGTTCCCTTCGGTGGGCATAAGGAGAGTGGCATCGGTATGGAGTGGGGAATCGAGGGCTTCAAGCATTATACCAATAGCAGAAGTCTGTGGTTATGGAAGAAGGTCTTTACATAAGCCCGTCAATGCTCAGTGTTATATTGAGATATACTTCAGTTGTCCAATGAAACACTATTACAAATATTATTTAAACCTAAACCAGCAACTCAAGAAGCGAAGTTATAAAGTGATATATTCAACATCTGATCTAACAGGTGACTCTAGTTTCCAGAACCGAAGAGGAGCTGATGAGAGACATCCGGCCACCCCAGATTACAATGAGCCAAGATCGCCTGTAAGCCCACCTGGCCAGTTGTGCTCCCTTGGACAGACTGGCCGCTCGGGCTGCTAGATCGGGGTTTTCCATCGGTAATAGACTTGTAATAGTAAACATGTACACGCAGCGCTGATGAACATAATCTGTGGGAAGAACAATCGTTTCTATAATCTACATCCTGCAAGTGAAACGTGCATACAGCTCTAAGGAGGGTGATAAATATCTTAAGAGAATCGGAGGTCCCACGTACATGTCGTCCGCTCAACATGATAGTCCTTGTGAGTTTCTACAGAAAACCTGCACCACCAAACTCTCGCTCTGTGCTTGATTGGTAACGACCGTGCGGAACTGATTGTATTTTTCGTCCAACACCAATGCGTATTTGCCTTCGCCTTTTCCTAATCCCCCAGCCAGAAGTAATTCTGCCCTTTGAACTCGCCGCAGTCGACTCTAAAGGCGTTGGTCTGGCTCTCCACGTCCCAGGTCGTGCAGTCCCTGCTGCAATCGGAGGATGGACAGGCCCCCATCTTCTTAGGAGCTATCTTACTGAGTCCTGTCCAAGAAGCCGTCAAGCCTATGAAGCATTTCCCCTCCGGGCAGATCTGTGTGATATCCTAACAGATGCTGGCTCCCGACCACTTAAGGTTCCTCATGGGTTCAGACTGAACCATGTTGGGGCAATCGTCGCCCCGGCCGAATATGAATCCTTGGAACTCTGCATAGGCAGTGCCCGCCAGGAGGATGGTCGGCACGATGGAGGCCTTCATTATGGCGTAAAAAAGTGGCTGTTAGGCTGCTATTGGTTGGTAGACTGCCGTCTGAAGGGGAAGAACTTGGACGAAAAGTGGTAGATCTGTGTCGTAGCTGGTACAAAAGATTCCAAGTGTAATATATGGTATAAGAAAACTTAGACACTCGGAGTCGACTGTAAACTCTTTATGCATTCGTGCGAAATACTCCACTCCAGGCTCGTTACACGTATCTATCTGCAGTCTCCTTCTGTACACCACGTGTATTGCGGAGGAGCATGAAGACGGGGCTAACTATGCCATGGATGACTCCAAGTTGGATTGAAATGCCAGCAATACTCCTGTCACAACCTTTCTTCTTCTGCCAAGGTCTCGGTCTCGGTGGGTCTGAAAGTAGGATCGGCAGCTCCTGTATCAGGCGGAAGGATTCAACGCCTTGAAAGCGTGGAGTTAATTCAGCCCAGCACAGCTGCAGTAGAGCCTGATAGGAATACTATTATCTAATTGAAACAAGGTGAATATCCTTTTCCCATACTCATAAGGTGTCTCATATGATATCCCGGTTCAGTCTCAAGAGAAAGGGGAGAGGGAAAACTGAACCCCCTTTCAATCCCCCCAGCCCTGCTATGACTGCGAACGAGCTCATACCAAAATCAGAATAACCGATAGCTCCCAACTATCTATAGGGTCTTGAGACATAGTACAGGCCGCATAGAAACACATATCCCTCCCCCTCATGGGCTCTGAGACCGACAGATCGTGGTGGGGCAGGATGGACAGGCTCCATTGCTACTGCTGAAATCCCTGTATTATTCATGAGCGGTGACGTGGACACTAATTACCTCTGGCCTAATTCTAAGGGTATTTCTATTGGCACAAATACGATTTACTAGTGGTCACTACTTTACCAAGGTGCTGAAGAAATCATCTCGCACATAAAGCTCAAGGTTGAAGAGGACCGCCTGTTCCGACGCATCCGCACATGCCGTCCACTAACCGATCGATTGCTCACACTGCCCTTAGCTGCGTAATTACAACGAGACGTCACCTAGAAACACTATTACTTTCGGGCCTAGATCAGAAAGAAACTGATGTAACGCTGCCAGCATCATCATTGCTATCACCGTCCGAATTCCGACTCGGGTTGTATCCAGCAATTTGGTAAGCCGTCTGTAGACCACTGCTTTACAACTTTCATTGCCATTAAGATTCCCACATCTAAGGCTTGCGTTGGTCGTATCTGTCTGGCAGCGGCACGGCTGAAGTGATGGAGTGCCAAACATACCCACTTCCCTCTAGGTTGATCGACGAGAAGGTTTAGGGAGTACCCGCTCGTAACCACTCGCGAAGGGCCTATGAAGGCAAAGCACGCTTGGACACAACTTTGAATTCTGTTGGCTGAATCTTGCTTGACATAGAGGTTATTCTCCTATGCCGGCTCACAACCAAAGCCGTCTCTACCTCCCGCACCAGTCCTGATGAGCTCCGTACAGTTAAGAGTTATTATCAAGTCGTTGGACGAGAAAGACATAACGTTCTGTCGTGATGGCACGTTAGTAAAGACAGACTTGAGCAAACATGTGCCGCACCTGGTGGTGCTTGAGTAGATTTGCTTATTTTCATAACCAGTGTTCGTTGGGCATTGAGGCTCTGATCACGGATGATAAGCATCGCCAGTGCCTCTTCTCCAGAGTTGGAGACGGGGTTGAGAAATATCATCAACGTACCTATCCTCGGACCCGATATCGTACCCCAAGAGTGTGCTGATGAGGGTATTGATGTTTCTGAAGCTTACAAGCGCTTGGGCGAGTGCGCGGAAGCTGAGCTGCGTAACTTTGGTGTAGCTCGAATCTCGATTAATAGATAGGATTGTAGACCTTGTGCTTTACGAGTTTGTAAAGAATCGTGACTGGTTGTCTCTGTCTTGAGAATAGCGGAGTAAGCGGCTTATCTTGCCCTTTCCATGCACGCAGAACTAAACATGGTAAGGTTGGACTCGCCCGAGCCATATGGACGTAGAGCGCCAATGGAATCGAGGGTGATCAGAATCTGAACTTTTCATTATTTGCCAGGTACCCCCTGCTCCATACATATGATATTAGGATTAGTACTTTCGTGATACCGTGGTCATTATCACGTCACAAGAAGATTCACAGGGATATGTCATCCTCGCGGTGAAACCCAGTGTTTTATGACGCGTTACGCGTCAGCCCCTTAATGGTGGAAAGAAAACACCGGCACAATTTGGTTGACTGTCACCTCAGCCAGTTCGGCGTATTTTTTCCACCGCTGAGCCCCCAACTTGCGATCCTGTTCCTTAACGCGGAAAGAAACCCGAAAGCGTGACTTACTGGCTGTAAACCCATAGTGTAACTTTAACTTTATAACAAAAGTATGGATATCTCTTTTTAGCCTCGTAGTTATTTCTTCCGTCTCACAACAAACTTCTCATACAGTCAAAGCAATTGCACACCATGTCGTCATCACCAACACAGGTATTTAGAATATCTCACTTCAACAGTCTCTAAGAAACTAACATAGACCAGGACCCTCAGCAGCGGGATGACCTCTCGGACAACACCCAAGAAACTGGTGCAAGGTCCAAAGACGATCAGGATGACGAAGAGGAGGAACCAGAGCAGGAAAAGCCGGCGCCCACGCCTGCAAAGAGTAAAAAGAAGAAACTAGCACGACGCAAGCGACAAGCACGGCTTGACTTGGACACGGCACAGAATGGCCAGCAGATGGCACAGGGAAATCAGGACATGCAACAACAGGGACAAAAGCAAGATGGCGGTGGCGGCAAAAGCGACGCTCTGAGTCTGCGCCTTGACTTGAATCTGGAAATTGAGATCACACTCAAGGCAAAGATTCATGGTGATTTAACGCTTACTTTGCTGTAAATTGAACTTTTACTGTTTACTTGAACTGTGAATTGGATACTGGCAGGAAATAGGGAGGGGCTGTAGTGCGTCTATTTAGATGCATGGTGATCCCAGGGTTTGGAGAAATCTTTGTTTTCCGGAGTTTGGCGACCCGATTGTACAAATAGAACAAAAGGCTACGTTGGATTAACAGCAGTGCAGAGTCCTGTTGCCGTCTGGTTTATGTAGGCCTTTCTTCATGTACGGCTGGCAATGAGCGTATGGCAACCGTGTTACCTGGGATGTATGAACTAGCTCAACTTGTTGCCTGAGCGTGAAGTATGTAAATGTCTACGGCCATACTATCCTTAGCATGTTTTCTGTTCACGGTATTGGTTGGACCTAAAGACATGTATATTATAACTCGGGTGCCTAGTTAAGGATAGCATAAAGTTTCCCTGGCCCTTCGGACGTAAACTAGTGCTTATAGATGTTACTATCCAGGCTCCTCGTCCTCAAACATATCTCACGAGAATATGTACGCATGTAGGATATTTATTAACAGGATGACGTAGCGCTGCTGAAGCTGGTGTTTATTCGTAAGTGTATGACTCATTTAAATCTCATCCGATGAAAGAAGGAACCCCTCGGTAATGCTGAGATCCCTATAAGCGGTCCAGGATTTCTAGTACGTTGGGTTTACCTGATGCCGCGGCTGGTATCTCATGGTCGTGCTTTTCTGTTCAAGTTTTGTCTTCAAATCTGCCAGCCAAGATGAGGCGTTGCTGTCACAGATTCTTGTGATTGGCTTAAGGTCCCTGCAAGTGCCCGATGCTCACCACCTCCAGGCAGAAGTGCAAAGACGACCTGGAAATCCATGGCTAGGGGCACCTGGCATACCGGCGAGGCAAACAGAAGTGTTGCTTCCTAGATCTGGTATCGCAGAGCAGTCCCTCGGTGAGGGCATGGCCGGCCATGTGACAAGATTGTTGTTTTACTTCAGTTGTCTACAGACAATTGGAATCTCATTTATCCTCCACCTGTCGTCGCGTGGATGGGTAGATTATGAAAAGCCCTGTCAGTATCACCCGTTCGAAACCTCAGCTAAATACTGGAATGGCACAATGGTTGGGGACAGTTGGCCAGAGGGTTGTGGCTTGCAGCACTCGGTGACACAAACGGTCAGCTAGGCTGTACTTCGCCACGTAAGGTGTCGTTCTGTGATTGGCAGGACAAGCTACATAGCCTAGCTCATCAGCTACACGCAGCCTGATGCAACTGATAGATAATCTCTGAAACCCCGCTCTCGTCTTGCTCAGGAACTCAAATCTTGACTTCCCAGGGCCCGTTTCGTTCCTGGATCCTTCTCGTCCAAATACGCAGACACCCGCAGGCGATGGAGATACTGGGTGCGGTATCGAGCGCGGTTACTCTTGCGCAGTTGAGCTCGAAGGGGTTGCGCCTCTTGCTTGAAACACGCGACATCCAGGGTAACTTTCTGGAGCTATGTGATGAGGTATGTTTCCTTAAGCTATACAAGAGAGCTATTCCTGATGGTGCTAGCTAGATTGCCTTCATTGAGAGAACCGTGAAGGAGGCACAGAGACGGCATGATGGAGTCATCAGCGAAAAGATAGTGCTGGAAGCAACCAGACAAGGCTATATCCGCCAAGCAGGAGACGCCCTCAATGAGATCGCCATCGAGCTCAACAAAATCAGGGACAAATGCGCGCACCGATCCCCCGATAAGCATTTGAAAGCTAAAAAGCGGACGTCGATCAGGCAGAGGGGAGACATTTCCAAACTGCTCCAGAAAGCACAAAACGCAAAGTCGAATCTTCTCCTCGCCCTCCAGACCGAGGCCCTCCAGTCGAGCGGAGCAATATCTAAGCATCAATATGAGATAGTCAAGCACACCAAACAGATACATGAGAGGGTGGCTGCTATGGAAAGTTTGTTAACTGGCATTAGCGAGTAAGTACGAGAGGTCGAGCATGAAATGACCTGTGCGGTGCTGTTTTCTGACATGAACGGACAGATTCCAACCTCAGATGATGGGCCTCATGGTCTCTGTACAGAATCGACTCTCTGCACCACCACAGTCTCAAGAGCAGCCAAGGATCCAGGAACTAGATGTCGAGAATAACGAGAGCGAGCCGGCAAAAGGTGAACAGAACTCAACACGCAACGAGGATGTCGTACGTCTGAGTACGTCTGTGACGTTCAAAAGCCGTCGGTGTTCCAGGAGCTGCAAGTGCCCTTGCCATGCCCAGCCGTGGTGCTTCCGAAGTCCCGGCTGGGCTGGACAGGTGCTTGGATCTTGGGAAATCAGATATCGGTTCATTGCAGAGAGAAGCGCATGGGAGTTGCAGTGTTCATGCCGTCAATCTGAGGACTTGGTGGTCGATTGGAAGCCTCCGCAAAGACCTTGGGCGAGGTTTGGGTTCTCAAAGCCCTCTTATACCTTGAGTTGCGCTCTGCGACCAAGTAGGGTGCTTCCCAAGGGCCATTCATTGTGGGCGTATGTGCATCAACCGGTAGAGTTCTTGCAAATGGCGTTGCGAGATGGACTAGTTGTCTTTCCAGATGATCAGCATGAGACAGGACTCAGTATTGTTGAGGTGAGTATTTATGGGACGACTTACGCCACTGCAACTTACTGATCTAGGCTATGATAGCTCATTATCTACGAGGAAGCCTATGACATTCTGGAGCTCTTGGTCGGCGAGTGGGCGAACGTACTTCCCCGACAAGGCTTGTCTGCGTATGCAATCCCATGTATTGAAGCTCAGGAAACCAAAAAATGGCTAACATGTTGACGAGGCGTGTCGGGTACGCAACGCACGAAAGCTTGAAATTTGCTGCGGACGATGAGCGGGAACGCAGAATCTTGCAGCGCGTAGCTTCATTTGTCGACGACGGCTTGGAGCCAGAGACGACGGTGCTCCACGAAGCGGCCCACGGTGTAGGCGTGATGCATCAAGAGCTCGACGCGTTGGGGAGTTCAGCGAGTCTTGTCATTGACGAGCTTGACAGTACGGGACTGGCGGCGCTGCATATTGCTGCGCGATGGGGGCGTGTCGAGGCGGTGCAGGCTCTCGTCGATGCTGGCGCGCGCCCAACGTCAATTGCAAAAGCCATGACGGATACACACCGTTAATGCTAGCGGCTAGCAACAACCAGACAGTGTGCATGCGGGTTCTGCTGAGCTCAGGCAACTGTCGTATCGGGGAACAGGACTTCACTGGGGCTACGGCGTTACATGTCGCTGCCCATTCCGGTTGCCTCGACGCTGTAGGGATGCTGCTAGAGAAAGGAGCACCGGCATCGTCTCGCGATATATGGGGCCGCACGCCCTTGCACAGACTGGCCCACTGTCAGAGCACAGACAGCGCCATCGAAGCTATTGCGCACCTGTTGCTCAATGCCAAAACCACCGAGATTGACGTTCAGGATAGCGATGGACAGACACCAGCATGCTCCGCCATCCAAATCAATAATGCGCCACTCCTGCGCTGCCTCGCCGACGCCCAAGCCTCGTTCACCAAGGTCGACAACTATTGGCTAACTCTGCTTCATCTAGCTGCAGGTTACGCAAACTTGGACGTGTTGCAGTTTTTGCTCAGTTGCGAGTTACCCCCCATCGACCATGAGGCTCGTGATCGAAATCGGAATACAGCGTGGGACTTGTTCGTATACTGTACCCATCAAGCACCATGGAAACTCGGTAGTCACCGCAACCCAAATGCAGACGAACAGTCGGCCTTTGCCCAGATTTACAAAAAGATCCGAGACAGAGAACTCCGCCACAATATCTCACTCTTGCAGCAGGCTCAAGACGCCCTGCTGAGCGATAATCCTACCACTGCTTGCTTTTACCTCACCAACCTAAGCAGGCATAAGCAAGATTGCCATAATCGGGACCGTGCTGCCTTCTATCGCGCCATCGAAAGAGACGTCCAGGCTGATGGTCGAGATGCACCGAGAGCCATGATAGAGGAGGACTTGCAGGAGTTGAAAGATGAGCTGGATACATCCCCTTGGGATCGGCCTTCTCCTTATGATTGCATGGCGCCAATGCAACAGGAACGAGTTGTTCAAGTTTTTGAGGAGGAGTGAGGATTGCTCCGAGAGCGAGGAAGGGCCACGCTGAGACGGACGAGGAAGGACTAAAAAGCCCTGATGAGGAACAGCAGTAAGCGGGCTGTGGTGTAAACAAAAAGGGAATAGCAAAGATGACTGTTCATCTTATATCATTGGCCTACTCGGACCCATCAAGCAACTCATCTCCAGACGGGGGCAGAGTCGTGACATTCTTAATCCTGAACTGACGCCGTGTTTCACAACCAATTGAATGGAAGAACCTGCTGCGCCACCCTGTAAGATAATCAAATAGATCCAAGCGTTGTCCGACGGCAATCTCAGCTGACTCAGATCAACCGTCAGCTATCTCATTTCTCACGAGAACCCTGGCCATCTCTCCTTGCTTTGTTGCATACTAATCACCCTGACGGCACGACGCGTCTCCATGGCCACCGAGACTATACATCCAGCACACAGCGCAGTAACCTCCCTGAAATGCCCAGAGTCGACATGACTGACCAACAGGACCAAACCTATGACTGCATCATAGTCGGAGCTGGGTACTCCGGGTTGGCGGCTGCCAAGTTCCTGACTGGCCATGAGTCCCGGCCAAGGGTTCTAGTTCTGGAGGCGCGTGAACGCGTCGGCGGCCGTGCCAAAACCATTCACCTCAACGACGGCAAGTACTGGGACGTCGGAGGCTCATTTCTCGGCGTAAAGCAGCATCTCATGTACAGCCTGGCCAAGGAGTACGGGGTTGAGACTTTTGCGCCACCATCACAGGGCAAACATATCTTTCTCCACCGTGACCGCGCAAAGAGATATTCAGGCTTGGTCCCACCATTGCGGCCCTGGGAAGTCATCGACGCAAGCTTATTGTTACAAAGACTTGAGAAATTAGTCCGCACCATCGACGTCGAAGCTCCCTGGATGCACCGTAAAGCCAGGACTTGGGACAACATAACCGCTGAGGAATGGATTCGGCAGCACTCATTCACGGGGGCCGGGCGGGCCATGATGGAGTTGGGAATCCAGGCTATCTTTGGGAGGCCAAGCAGAGAGATCTCATTTCTCCACGCAGTCTTCGTCTTCAGGACTCTGGGTAGCGTGACCGCTGCGCTTAGTTCCGACGGTGGGCTGCAGCAGGATATGATGAGAGGCGGCGGCACGGCTATTGCGGAAGAGATCCGGAGATCCCTTGGCGGTGATCAGGTTGTGAGGCTGAGCGAGCCTGTATAACATGTGAGATACGTCGACGGAGACTCCAATTGCACCATCGCGACCGCCAAGGGTGAGTACCACACGAGGCGTGTCATCTTCGCCATTCCACCTCAATTCGCTGCGAGGGTGCATTTCGACCCATGCCTTCCGGCCGAGAAGAAAGCCCTCCTTGAATCTATGCAGCTTGGCGCTTACTCCAAGGTGTTTGCTACCTACAAGAAATCTTTCTGGCGAGACCGCGGTCTCCGGGGTGAGGCTACAAATCTTCAAGGGTACATCTCTGTCACTTTCGATGCTACCCCGTCGGAGGCGGGTTCTGAAGCCAAGATAATGGGATTCGTTACTGGAGCCAAGGCGCGTGAATACGCAACTCTGTCCGAAGACGAGCGAAAGCGCATTGCGCTTGACGAGTTCGCGACCATGTTCGGCAAGGAAGCTCTGGATCCCAATGCTTTTTTTTACCATTCCATACTCGACGAAGAATGGTCCGCTGGATGTCCTGTCGCCTGCCCACCGCCGGGTATCATGACTACCTACGGCGACTGGATTCGCAAGCCTGTGGGACCGATTCACTGGGCGGGGACGGAGACATCAACACGGTTCTATGGATACATGGAGGGCGCCGTGAGTGCTGGACGGCGAGCGGCGCAGGAGGTTATCGAAGCCTTGGAGTTGAAAGCGCCAGCTCAGGAGTAGCGGGCTGCATCAAACCGTTCGAGAGAACGGCTGGGGAGGCAACTCAACTGACACAATGTTTGACAAGAGTAGCGAGCTGCAGACCACTACTACCATATTCACTTGAGTCTTTCAGGACCCTTCGTGGGTCCTTGGCCCGTCTTTGCTGCATATTTCTGGTCAAGGCAATGGAAACGAATGATGATCCAAAGGCTTGGCAGGGGTGGATGTATGAAAGCGAAAGGCCTTTCAGATGGTCAAGTTGGACACGTTGACGGCTGAACCAATACAGACCACCTCAATACCCGATCAACTTGACCGGAATCGATTTTCTCTCTTTAATCCAGTATCCCAGTCCGTATACCCTTGGCCAGCAGCAGCCGAGACGAATCACAACATCTTATATTAACCATCTTGCCCATCCGCAAACCACTAATAAAAGAGGTTCCGCCTCAAGTATGCGGTAAGACTACAACCATTTTCCAGAATATGCTGTCAATGAAGTCCTATCAACGGGTATATCATGAGCCTATGTACAAATCCATCATATGGTCTAATCTAACGCTACTGGCTCGGCAAAGGCAATCCTGGCCAAAAGTTCTTTTAAGAGTCAAAGATCAGGTTAGGTATAAAGCTTGACAAGTCTAGTCGTAACAAGATTCATCTTAATCTGTAGAGAGCATTGAGGTTTGTCGGATGGCTCCCAGGCCATCAAGGGAGATGGGGAAGCCACGCTCTGTCCGGCACTCAAACGTCAAACCACGGTTTCCCTAGGCTCCGAGAGGGTGTTCCCCCAGTCGCAAGGTGCAAGCTTTGCGTGGCAATACATCAACTTTCGGAGGCACTTGAGCTTATGATATATTCATCCCTTGTTCATGACCCTTGCCTCATTAAGATGATAGCCCCTTTCCCCTCAATTTCTGCCAAGACCAACGCCAACTTCAATGCGATGTTTCGGCTTCCATGCCTCTTGAAATTGTCAAATTCTCAATGGGTAGTACATAAATGAAAGTACCTCAACTGGTACAGCCTATCTCACAATAGCCAACACTGAAACCTTTCTGTGGTTGATACTATGGGGTAGCTGCAACCCAAGAAGCCAATGTGGACTTACCAGGCCCTCTTCACTTCCAGGGTAGTACGGTGAGAATTATCGGACTCAAACACGCTACTCAAACCCATCTATCTAGTCCGACTCGCCGTCAGTTATGCAGATTCTTAGGCAATATACAATGAACTGAGATTAGGAGTAAAGTCTTAGCACCCCCGGGGAACACTTCATGCCTTGCGGCTGTGAAGCCTTTGGGGTTTGTGAATGCCGAAATGAGGGCTTATCAGGCAATACGGTTGTAAGCACCATGTTGAAGTTTTCAAACCCATAGAAGTCGTCTAGTTTCCAGCTATGGGGAGTGCCTTTGTCTTATGTTAACCAGTGAAGCATAATGAGCCTACGGCCTTGGATCGGATTTCCTTTTCCCCGGGGTTAACGTGGGGCACCCATAAC
>JAAVUK010000302.1:0-32139 GCA_014899095.1 Fusarium buxicola
ATTAATTCCTTTTTCTTAAATTTTATGTTTTTACCTTAAGTAGAAGAGACCTTAAGCCTCTATATCTTAGCTATAATAAACAAGCAGGTAATATTTTCAAGCTATAGCGCTAAATTCAAACTAATATTCTCTATTTATAGTTTCGCAAACACGCCTTTACATGCGCCCTTTCCGAGTTGAACGAGGGTGCTCTTTGTCCTCATATAAGCTTGGATACCCTCATAGCCATTCTCCAACCCAATGCCGCTCATCTTCCAACCGCCGACAGGCATCTCAGCAGGCGACTCACCCCAAGTGTTGATCCAGGTGATGCCGGCGTCCAGCTTCTGGACAACCTCTTGAGCCAATCCCACGTCTGAAGACACCACACCAGCTGCGAGACCCATGGGAGTGTCATTCGCGCGGCGGACGAGCTCGGGCAGCCACTCATCGCGAGAGCGTCCCTGGGTCTTGTAGGGTAGGATGCACATGACAGGGCCAAAGATCTCTTCACGTGCAATGCGCATCTCGTCGGAGCAGTTGGTGAAGATAACGGGAGGTACCCAGAAGCCATTCGACGTCGGTAGCGCCTTCTGAGCATCCTTGGATCCGTCGTAAAGTACCTTTGCCCGGTCAACTGAGCGGCCGTGTTCAATATACATTTTGACCTTCTGCTGCTGGGCAGCACTGACCATGGGGCCAAAGTTGGTCTTTTCGTCTCGCGGAAGACCCATACGAATGCCGTCGCGCGATCGCTGGACAAGGGCTTCCTCCACACGGCTCAAAAGGGTATCAGGTACGAAGACTCGAGTACCGTTGGTGCACACTTGACCAGTAGAAAAGAAGTTGGCGACCATGGCAGTATCGGCAGCCTCGTCGACGTCGGCGTCAGGCAAGATCACCAGCGGGCTCTTGCCGCCAAGCTCCATGGTAATGCCCTTCATGTCGTTGGCAGCCTGGGCTGCAACTTTGCTACCAGTGCTGACCTGACCGGTGAAGCTCACCTTGGCGATGCCACCATGGGCTACGAGGGGAGCTCCAACGGCGGGTCCGTCACCGTAGACGACGTTGAAAACGCCGGGTGGCACGCCTGCTTCAATGTAAATCTGAGCGAGCTTGTTGGCGTGCAGAGGGGTGACCTCGCTGGGCTTGTAGACCATGCAATTACCAGCAGCGAGACATGGCGCAGACTTCCACAGAGCAATCTGAATGGGGTAGTTCCAGGCACCGATGCCGGCGCAAACGCCGAGGGGCTCATGGCTTGTGAGGACAAAGGCGTCGGGGCGGAGGCGTGTGTTCTGGCCGGGGAAGCTGCCAGCAGCTAGATGTGCGTAGTATTCAAGAACGTCGACACCAGTGACGACATCAACGGTGGATGTCTCTGACCACGGCTTGCCCGTGTCAAGTGTCTCGGTAAGGGCCAGTTCGTCGTTCCGCTCACGAAGGATCGCGGCGGCCTTGAGAAGGATCGCGGCGCGACGCGGCGCGGGAGTTTGTGACCAGGCGGGGAAGGCAGCGTGTGCAGCTGCGATAGTCTCCTCGAGCTGATCGGGAGTTGTGGTGTAGATGGTCGCAAGAGGCTTCGCAGTACTAGGGTCGACTGAGGTAAAGGTATTGGATCGAGACGAAGACTCCGGTTGGGGCCGGCCCGAGTGGAAGGTGTGAATCTCGGAGGAGAGAGTCATTGTGGCTGAGGAGGGAGTGAAAGACAGAGACTGAAGGAGAACTGAAGAAGAGCACGATGGTAGAGGAGCACCTATGTTTTCTTTGAGTTGGATGCTGGCGGAGAAACATGTAAGTAGGTAGGTAGGTATAGTAGGTAAGCTGACTTCATACATCGATCGCTGTTGCGTACCTAGGGTGAGCATGAGCCATCCATGAGAGATTCCAATTGCCCCACCCGAAGATGTTGGGTACCTTCCTCTGGCAGATCGGTACTTATGACGTGGATGGTACAGTAGCCACTTACCAAGGTGCCCTCGCCAATTGAGACACCGTATAGCAACTCAGGGTAGGCGATTGACTTTTGACTGTTCGGCCGTACAGTACTAGCCTGGAATCGCAAAGGATCAATACTGCAGAATCAGCACCTACCTGAAAGAGAATACTTGCTTAACGATGTAGGGTACTCTAAGGAAACGGTCTATACCGTGCGAGACCTTTTGGAGATTTCCCCAAGGCCGGGCCGGGGTGGAGGGCCTGGGCTCCAACTTTGGCAAGCTCGGCTGCAAAGCATCAGGCCATTCTTCGGTTAGCGAGAGCGATATCCGAAGAAAAAAGGAAAAAGATAAATTGTTGCTGATAGGGGAGTTACGGCCCAGCGTTTACGTAGGTTTGCAGAGGAAAAATACAAACAGCTCCCAGGTCAGGGTTGTTGGTTAGCAATGCCGAAGAATTGAAGCCGCTAGTGGTCGATAGTGGGGTCACGAGTGAATCTGTTCACGTCACTGCTTGGAGCTCCCCAGCTGCCACACCCACACCCACACCCACACCCACACTACCGGTACAGTGTTGGCGCGGTGCAGATGGCACTGTCCCATATTTCGCATCTTGTACGACGAGCCATTGCTGGAAGTAATTGACCTCCATTGCCTCGTCAGCGTCAGATTGGTAGATGAAACAACTTCACAGTCCTACTTCTGGCCCGATGTGGTAGATGGACGGCTCCGGCGGATAATCGGCGAAAACACGCCCAAGGGATAAGCCGATACAACAATGCTACCGCGGGGCTGGGACAGAAGAAAAACCACGGCAGTGAGACGACTGACCCCAGGCCAATCAAAGCCGCCCAGCAGTCAATCTTGGAGATTCTCGATCTGACGGCTACCCCAAACGCGCTTTACCTGATCAGTATGTTAAGCAACATCCCAAACTTGGCGCCCTGCCCAGCACATGGCAAATGGGCTCCAGTGGAGAAAAAGCCCGTCCCTGCAGAACGCAGACTTGGGCGCAACAAAAACTCTTGAGGGAGGAAAAAAACCTGCATTGATGAACTCCTGGGCCCTGGACCCTGGATCCTGGAGCTAGTCCCTGGAAATCCAACCCCCGCGTTGAGCCAATCTGCTTTTTTCCTAGCAAGTTCGGTGAATGAATGCCTGACAATCGCGAGCACGATCCTGCGAGTCTGCCAATGCATCGCGGATAACCGCGGGTTTACTCCGTGTCTTGAGCCTCGAGCTAGAGGGCATCGGGTGCAGTCCACCAGCAGCCCCAAGCCCGACCAGTGGGTCTGGTCTACGTCACAGTTGCTATCGTCGCCGACCTGCGGCGAGGAAGTGGTGTAATATACAGGCAAACACCATAGCGACGCGAGGACTATTCAAGGCGGCGAAGCGAATAACCAGGTGTTCGAAACCACGTTCTGACTTTTCCGGTGCTCTCCCCACGCCGGATCCGGCCAGCGGAGCCCAGTTTCTCCATTTTTCGCCGACCCACGCCGGGCCCGCCCCGCTCCGCCTCTTGTAAGCTGTAACTGACTGAGTTGGTCGCCGCTGAGACAAACGATAAGGCGTCACGGGTACCTGCCATCCCGCCGCGCGGCTACGGCGGCCACGGAGGTTAAGACCGACGGACACCACCGCCGAAGCCCGATCATGCTACCATGGGAATAGTTGCAGCCTGGCGGTGATGGATGCATTACGTTTGGGTTGACCAGCTCATGGAGGTTGAGACATCTCCGAGTTCTGATCCCAGCCTCCCTTTCCTGGTGTCCAAGTTGCTACCGCCGCTCTACACATCAGCCTCGATACCTGAGGACAGTATTTGCCCGTTAATCTTCTCTTTCCTTCCCTCGGCGGCACCGAAAATGTTTACGTAGTAGAGTCGGTGAAGGGCTTTTTGCGCCTTCTGCCCCTGCCAGGAGCCCCGCTCTTCTTATCCTCCTACTGTTGTACAAGGTTTTCTTCTGATTGTCGCCGTCGCCGCCGTCGTCCGTCTTGGTGTTTTGCTCCACCCGCCATCATGACTAGCGCTCGTAGCATCGGACTTGCTCACCTCGACAGGCTTCTGCCAATCAGGTTTGCAGCTTCAGCTCTCACAGGTACTTGTCCATGCCAAAAAGGCACCTCGGAAAATTGTTCAACACCATGTATCATGACCGTATCAACACTGTATAGCGTGCTCAGAGACCCTGACGCCCGCGTTCATTATTCCGGAACCCCCACCTGGAGCTGGAGGCTGTTGCTTTCAAAAGATTGGATCTCCTCGTCCATCGAGCTTCAAGAGCTTTCTGTCCTGTGCCTCAGTCCCTTCTCATCCTCAACTCTTTGCCTTCACGCGCGTGACCCTCATCGTTGTTGTCCCGATTGAAGCGCGTCTTCTACTGGACATAAGCCTCCCGACCTTTTGCTTCAATCTTACCACACTTCAACCTCAACCTCCCTCTCGCTTCAACATGACGACCCAGGCTCTTCCCGCTTCCGCCAGCTCCGCCTACGACTACATCATCGTTGGCGGCGGCACGGCTGGTTGCGTCCTGGCTTCTCGCCTCGCTGCCTACCTCCCCGAGCGCAAGGTCCTCATGATTGAGGCTGGCCCCTCCGACTTCAACCTTAACAACGTCCTCAACCTGCGAGAGTGGCTCAGCCTCCTCGGTGGTGACCTCGACTACGACTATGGCACAACTGAGCAGCCCAATGGCAACAGCCACATCCGGCACTCGCGCGCCAAGGTTCTCGGCGGCTGCTCATCTCACAACACCCTCATCTCCTTCCGTCCCTTCCGCCATGACATGGACCGCTGGGTCGCTCAGGGCTGCAAGGGCTGGGACTTTGACAACGTCATGCGCCATGTCGACAACCTCCGTAACCAGCTGAACCCCGTTCATCCTCGCCACCGCAACCAGCTCACCAAGGATTGGGTCAAGGCCTGCTCCGAGGCTATGGGCATCCCCATCATCCACGATTTCAACCACGAGATCTCCGAGAAGGGCGAATTGACCCAGGGCGCTGGCTTCTTCTCCGTCTCCTACAACCCCGACACCGGTCGTCGTAGCAGTGCTTCGGTCGCATACATCCACCCCATCCTCCGAGGTGACGAGCGACGACCCAACCTGACGGTCCTTACCGAGGCCCACGTCTCAAAGGTTTTCGTCGAGAACGATGTCGCTACCGGCATTGCTGTTACCCTCAAGTCTGGCGAGAAGCACGTCCTCCGCGCGGGCAAGGAGACTATCCTGGCCGCTGGTGCTGTTGACACTCCTCGTCTTCTTCTCCACTCTGGCATCGGCCCCAAAGCTCAGCTGGAGGGCCTTGGCATTCCCGTTGTCAAGGACATTCCCGGAGTAGGCGAGAATCTCCTTGACCACCCCGAGACCATCATCATGTGGGAGCTCAACAAACCTGTCCCCGCCAACCAGACCACTATGGACTCTGACGCAGGTATCTTCCTCCGACGCGAGCCCACCAATGCTGCCGGCAACGACGGCGATGCTGCCGACCTCATGATGCACTGCTACCAGATCCCCTTCACCCTCAATACCGAACGACTTGGATACCCCGCGGTCAAGGACGGCTACGCCTTCTGCATGACCCCGAACATCCCTCGTCCCCGCTCCCGTGGTCGCATCTACCTGACTTCGGCTGACCCTAGCGTCAAGCCCGCTCTCGACTTCCGCTACTTCACCGACCCCGAGGGCTACGATGCCGCTACTCTGGTCCACGGCATCAAGGCTGCTCGCAAAATCGCCCAGCAGAACCCATTCAAGGACTGGCTCAAGCAAGAGGTTGCCCCTGGTCCCAAGGCCCAGACTGATGAGGAGATTAGCGAGTATGCTCGTCGCGTCGCTCACACCGTCTACCATCCTGCGGGTACCACCAAGATGGGTGATATTGAGCGTGACGAGATGGCCGTCGTTGACCCCGAGCTCAAGGTTCGTGGTATCGGTAAGCTACGCATTGTCGACGCCGGTATTTTCCCCGAGATGACCACCATCAACCCCATGGTAACCGTCCTCGCTATTGGAGAGCGGGCCGCCGAGCTTATTGCCGCGGAGGAGGGCTGGAAGCCCAAGCACTCTCGGCTATAAACAACCGAAAGGAATTGAGCTTGATCCCTGTTTAGACTGCTTGGAGCAAGGGCGCAAGTGTTACCTGATGTTTGTATGATTAAATGATTGCCGCATGGTTTCGCGTCAGAAGAACCATTGAGAGTAGGATATGGTGCAGAATTTGCCGTTGGAAAAGCATAGTTGCAGCGAATAGCTTGTTGGATAAATTCCAATCCTTGGAGAAGCGTTTCTCGGGAGGCTTTGACCCGATCCCCGACGTAGCAGTGATAATTTGCCGTGTTCTCAGTGGCTCGCGTACCACATGTGCCCGACGCAACCGTAGCCAAAACCTTGGCCACAGTCAGATTAGGCTGAGACACGTCGACTGCAGCGGGAACAGCGGGCCGACAACTGTCTTCCGGCAGAGCTGGGTCCTGATAACTCGATCTAGGCCTCGGAGAGATTTCAGATAACAGATTTTGGCCACATGGAACAGAGACTTTCTTTGATACAGGAACCAGATAGCCGACGATTCTTAATGAACCGGGATTTGCGGGTCTCTTGCCCAACGCATCGCTTTGGGATGGGGACCCTGGAGATCGATAGGTAATCAGAGATGGGGGAATGAAGTCTTGAAGCTGTGGCCACAGAAAACCATGTGATTGATCGAATGTCATGCATCGCGGTGCATGCTGTCTTTTCCCCGAACCCTGTACATAGCATGCCGCTCTTCGAGTTCGTGAGAGACGGTCGAGCGAGGGAACGATCCCGACCCTGCAAAGATCGAGATGGAAGTCCTACACGGAGCGAGGTGCCAACGAGACGAATGGCTCGACTCCCTCGGCGATGGCGCTTATTGTTCGGCGATGGCGGGCGAAAGCAGGTTGACACGATTATCTGTTAGCTGAAGAGGCGAACAATGGATCGTGGGCCGCAGAGCCGTGCAACCATCAGTTCTGGAATAGGGAAGATGTGGGGGGCTGCCGGGGTTTTCGGGGCGGAGCGTCGTGGACCGAGTGGATGGTTCGACGGATGTCAGGGCCGAAATGTGCTTCGAGGTCCACTTCATCCCGCCGTCGCGCCGTTTGTTCAAGGTCCATCGGCATGGGGGCCCTGGGGCCCTCTGCTCTTCCACGGGGGCACAGATAAAGCAGTGGGCGGAGATGGCCTTCTCAGAGGTCCGGTCCGCCCAGCCGTCTGCTAAAGGAGTTCTTACAGATGGGGCGAGACATGTTGAGGCGCGCTTTATAGAAGGAACCGCTGCAAACTGATCAGGGACACCCGTGGGTTTCGCTCCTTGGTCTTCGATTCTTGGTCCATGGCTTGAATTGATTTCGTCCAGTATCCATATGGCTGCACTACCGAGGCAGCGCGCGTTTTTTCTCGTCTTTCTGTTCCTGAACCGTTAATGAGGCACAGACGAAACTTCTGCCACCAACACCTGAATGACAAGTCTGTTGTCTATACACTTGGACAGCACAATTCTGCACAAGATCCTTCAGCTTCAGAAGGACCAACCTTAGCGACACAAGCCATGGCTACGCCGTCATTTGACCTGGCGCCACCGTCAGATGAGGAGGTTGTGGTGCCCATGCTCGACCATGCTCAAGGGTTAGCGTCGGCGATTGGGGTAGCGGCAGCGGCGGCCGTGGCGGGACACCAAGTTCTGGGAGGTGGTCTGGCAAGGAGTATCGAGGGAAACGCCCGCGGAATAGAAGACGCCGAGGACGAACAAGAAGAGGAAAAGAAGAGATATGCCCGAGAAGCAAACCAGCAAAAGAGTCTAAGGGAAGCCCAGGAAAAATGGGACGCAGCAACGGCAAGAAGTGCAGTTGCAGCAGATGCGACCTCGGGAGCGGAACCAGGAGACAGAGTAACGTTAGGAGGAGGGCCTGAAGGGGTGCTCCTGCCGCCTAGAAAAGGCACGGATTTGGAAGGTCAACAGGTCAGAGCTGCGCTTTCCCGCTCCCGCCTAACGTCAGGTCGTTCAAGCCCCTCCGTCTCCGGTCCCTCGTACCATTTCAACAACACCAACAATCCTAACAGCTACACACAAGGCGGCCGCGTCACCAAGGCCCGACATCGCGCTTCTCTTTCAGCGTCACTCGTAGCGTCTCTTACAAGCGCCGCTGCCGCCGCGGAAACCGCCAACTTGACCTACGGGGCCACCAAGATTGCCGCGACTTTAGCTGCAACGGCAGCGACGACCATGGTGGGGAGCCTGCCAAGCATGACCACAACGGCCACGGCCACGGCCTCCGCCTCGGCTTCACCAAAGACCAACGGCCTGTCGTATCTGTCGGCAAAAACCAAGACCGCCAAATCTACTCCTACTGTTACCACCACCTCTGCTGACAAGGAACCACCCGTGCTCTCCTTTTGGGGGCCGGAGCCTATCGCGCTGCCGTCGCGCTTTGCTCGCATCAAGCGTAACCTTATTCGCGGCCATGAGGCCGAACTCGAAGCCAGCTGGGCCCGTCTCATTACTGCTCTCCGAAATGAGGTGAATCATATTGAGGATCTCGGCGCTCACTTGATCCCGTCAATTGAGTTCGCTGACGTTGACGATGCCGCCCAAACCGCCCGCTTTGGCCGCGATCTCAGGCGTTACGGTGTCGGAGTCATTCGCAAAGTCGTCCCGAGACCCGATACTGACAGTGCCGTCCGCGAGACAGTCGATTATCTCGACAGTAAACGCCACATAAAGGCACTCCAGCATGATCCAGCCTGTTTCGATTTCTTCTGGACGCCAGCTCAGGTCCGCTCGCGAGCTCATCCCAATGTCCTCAGTGCCCAGCGCTTCATGATGGGTCTCTGGGAAACCAGTCCGGATGATCAGCTGGTCACTCGGTTACCCATTACCTATGTCGATCGCATACGAGTACACGGAAACGAAGAAAAACAGTCCAACGGCCTCAATGTGCCACCCCTCGAACCCCCACAGTCTGCTGACGATTGGATCCAAGCTTTGCAGTCCTCGGCGGGAATTATTGCCCAGGTCGATAACGGCTCTCTTGAGCGATGGGAACCTGACGGTTATCAGCATGCGGGGACCTACAACCACATCTTCCACGGACGCTGGGAAGACCACGATCCGTGGGAGTGCACCAGTCGTACCTCGGTGACGACAGACCTTTACAACGGCTATGGTGCCTGCACCATTTTTCGCATGTTCCAGGGTATCTTGGCACTTTCTACTGTCGAACCTGGCATGGTTCGCTTGCTGCCTTCACCTAAGCTTGCAACAGCCTACTATCTGCTGCGCCCGTTTTTCACCACCAAGAATCCTCCTCCTGAAACCCGCAGCGGACCCGAGTGGGAAGCATATCTCGCCCCCGAGAACTGGAAACTTCAGCAAGACCCTGATTCAATCATCCACGGGGCTGTCCCAGGCCATGCACAAAGAATCACAGAAACTTGGCACCCCCATTTACACTTGAGAAACAGCATGATCACGTTACCCACGTTGCAGCCCGGCGATTACATATTCTGGCATCCCGATCTCCCATACTATCTCTCCAGCAACAACTACGGCCTCAAGACGCCCAGTGGTAGCAACAGCGAAGTCAGCATGCTTGTGTATATCCCAGCAGCCCCACTAACACAAACGAATGCACTCTACCTGGCCCGGCAGAGGAAGGCATTCCAAAGAGGTCACCCTGGCCCAGATTTCGATTCCACCGGAAGGGGAATAGTTGAGGAAGACTCCGACACACGACCAGGCGAGAAGGAAATTGCTGAAGTCGGCGGTCCGGCTTCCTTGCAGGCTATGGGTCTTGCCCCTTGGGAAGTCGCCGGTACTCGCTGCGGAACACCACCATGCGACAAGGCTAAATCGAAAGACGACGAGGATGTGGACATGGACGCCGAGACCAGAAGCCTAACGAGTGCTTCTTCTATCTCGCGCGCCGAGGCAGAGGTTGTGCGCTTGGCCAACATTATCCTCTTCCCGGATCGGTCAATGATGGGATACTCGGTCTAGAGGATGGCCTCTTACGACGGCGCATGAATGACCCGTGGAACACATGTGCATGCTTTAGACATCAGTACCTTGGGCTTTTTGCTTGCATTTACACAGACATTCGATCACATACGACCATACCCACTGGAAAATTCGGGATCCCGTCCGCTCTCCCATAGACAAGCCAGTGAGGGGCGGATTAGTAGTTGGGTCGGTGACGACCAGCGAATCCCCGCTGTTGTATGTTTTTTGCTGTTTTGGGCTTTTGATCTTTTGATCTTTTTGCTGTCGTCGTCCGTGGCCTTTATCAGCAGCTGCATGGTTAGGACAGCAGTTACTGGATATTGACGGGAATGCATCAATCACCTGGAGTTTTGGATTACATAGTTCACAGAAGATACAGACGCACAGTCGTCGCGTTGAATATTTCATATTCATTTGGCAACTTGCATTTATATACTCCAGGCCCCCAAACGCCGTAGTCTATGCTCTACTAATCACCCAGTAACTTCATTGAGATAGCCTATGATATTCGAAACACAGAATACAGCCTTATCGCGCGACACTTGCTTGCGCGATCCGAACACGCCAATGTCAAGCCGTGTACCGTGGATGGAAGCTTCAATATCTATAGCCAGCTGTGACGGCAAAATGTTAGTAACCACTTTTTCATTCGAAAATGAGTACCTGGGCCACCTACCGGAATGTCTTCTTTCACAACGTTCTCTCGCGGCCTCGACTGGAACAGGCCTAGCTTCTGCTTTTCGCCGCTCTCAGCAATTGCTTCAGCAGGCAGCACTTTGATCCAGCCCCCAGCTGGTTCGGGGTCATCAGGAAGACTGAGGAAGTTCACAAAAGATGTTATCTGAACACCAGTCCATTGGGTAATCTCCCAAAGACCAACGTCTGCTCGTCCATCTGAGCCGATGAGATGGATGTCGCTCTGAATGGTTTCTGCCATGGTAACCAAGGAGCGGTTGGCGGGTGCGTCAACCCTGAGGGGAACGAGGTTCAAGGTTGGGTAGGTCCGCGGGAGATCATGGGCGAGTGTTCGATTGGCAAGGTACATGCCAAACACGACGGGCCCATTTGCTACAGAGCTATCTTGCATGGCAAGGGCCTTGGCATATGCTGCAAGGAACAGGGACTGGATAGACACGCCAGATTGGGCTGCCAGTTTCCGGATGCTGTCGATATCGGGAATTGCAGACTTCTTGAGGTACGATACCCGCTCGTTGATGTTGACCTGAGTGTCACCATGTATCTTGACCGAAGGCTGGTTCTGTAGATATTTGCTCCAGAAGTCTTTTCGAGTGTTCCGTGCTGCGTCTGAAGCATGGGAGGCTGTGAAGCCTCTCCATTGCGAGAGGCCCTTGTCATTTTCGACGGCGGCACCGTCCAGTAACTCAGAGAGCCGCCGCAAGAGCGAAGGAAGGCTCACTCCATCGTAAAGAGCGTGATGAATCTTGAGACGGAGAAGCCAGGTCTGAGCATTTTCTTGCTGCGCAATGTGAGCGACGACTAAAGGCTGAAGAGGGCCGGTGTGTTCGTCGCGTGCTTCTGTTCCAAGTAATGAAATCCGGTGATTTCTAAGAATGACCTGCAGGAATGGAAGAGTACGGGATTGTGTGGCTACGAAACAGGTTCGAAGGAGAGGTGACTCAAGAACAAGGCTATCCCAAGCCTTTTGGATTCCTTCCAGTCCAGATGGACTCTCGATTCGGCAGGGGAACTCTGGGAAGAAAACAGAGCCTTCTGCGTTCTGCCACGCGCTCAGCATGTAGACTTGTGCTGGAAGCGCAGGCAGGACTTCAGCTTGATCTTTTGCAATGCCGTATTCGCCAAGTAGCTTTTCCACGTTGACATCCTTTGATGCCACCCAAGTTTCAGAGCTTGCGGGCGTCTGTGGGTTATTTGTCGAGGCTTTCTTCACCTTGTCGGCCATTCCAGAAATACTTGCCGCTTTGATAAGGTCCTGAGGTCGGAGATTGATAGCTCTTTTTCGAAGAAGAGTCGAAACCTTAATCGCGCTGATTGAGTCCAGTCCGAGGTGGTATAGGTTATCCGACAACTTGATGAAGGAAATTGGAACATTAGAAGTTTGGTGAAGAACCTCGCGAATCTCGGATGAAGTTTGGTCCCATTCCTTGACTCCATTTGACAGCTCGTCAGTAGAAGAAGAAGGAACATCGAGGTTCGTGGCGGCCTTCAGGGCGACCGGAGGCATTCCGCAAATGGATACACCTCGATCTTCAAAGGACAGAATATCCGATTCACTTGACTTCATCAGGAATTCCATTATACTGTCGAGCCCCTCCATTGGATTTTCTGGGCTCTCAGTCGAGCTGTGCTGGGACTGATAAGCAACCCTCCAGACCAGGCTGTCAGACATGGCTTCAGCTTCGACGCAAATCGGATACTCGGTGGCTGATGACCCTTCGACCGATTGCAAGATTTCACCTTGTTCGCTCTCAGATGTAGGCGATCTCTGGAGGATGAACAGAGTATTGAACAGACCTTGTCCGCCAACGTTCGTAGCTAGCTGTGCTTTGCGGAGCGGGTAGTGTTGAAACTCTCGAATGTCGCTCATATTCCCTTCTAGGTACTGGAGAAACTCTGACGGCGAACCGTGCAAGATGCATCGAAGGGCCACTGTATTCATCGTGGGGAACATGAGGCTGTCCGCTCCATCAAAGTCGCGGCCAGACATGACGATGCCAAACGTCACATCGAGATTTCTGGTCTGCTGAGCTAGGATTATGGCCCAGCAAGCCTGGCACAGCACTTGAAGGCTGATAGACAGCTGCTTGCAGAACGAGTTGACATCTGCGATATTGATCTTGGACTTGAACTCCCGCCTTTGGAGCTCATTTGTTTTGAAAGATTGCTCTGGCGCTCGCTTGGCGATGATTGTAGGCGAAGCTCCCTCCAAGTACTGCGTCCAGAAGTCTTGGGCTTCGCGGCTCTCGGCTTTCGACATGCTGGTAAGGAATGGCTCCACAGATGGCTGTGGTACTTGTCTTCCTTCGTAAATGGCTTGAAGATCTCGAAACAGTAGGCTCAGGGACCAGCCATCGTAAAGAGCATGGGCCATTGAAAGAGCGACGTATCTTTGAGAGTCCAGCGTCGCCAGGCTTAATTGGAACAGTTGTCGTTCACCTTGTCCCATCCTGGCCATTCCCTTTGCGGAAGAATTGATGCGATGCACATCGTTGAAATTCTCCATTACCACAAGATCAATCTCAATGTCAAATGGCTTGGACACAACTTGGCAATAAGTCATCTCAAGATCATGGCTGTCAACCTCAATGAAGCCTGTTCTCAGGATCGGAGTAAGGCGAACGAGTTCTTTCCAAGCCTCAAGAAGCTTATCGGTGTTCACGTTCTCCGAAACCTCGAGCAAATCGTGATTGAAATAAGACGCGAAATCAGACTGAATCATTCCAGCGACCATTGACTCTTGAAGATGAGTTGGCGGGAGGACAGACTCCACTCTATCCATGTCCCGACCGGATGTTTCCAGGTATTGCCACAGTTTGCGCTTGGTAACCTGCAAGGAGTCTCCTTCGGTATGATCTGGCGAGTTGGGAGAAGCAGCCTTGCTCAATTCAGTCATCTTGGCAATCGTCTGGCAGCGCATAATGTGCGATGGCGCCAGGCTGATATGTCTCTTCTTGAGCTTAGCTGAGAGTTTGATCACATCGATGCTGTCGAGGCCGACTTCCAGCACCGAGGCCGTTTCAGAGACTTCTGAGGGGGCAACATCAGCTAGCAGCCCGATTTCTTCCTGAATTACCCGAGCTTCCTGAGTCCATTTGAACTTGCTTTCATCCGTGGTTGTCGCTGTCAAGCATTCCGCGCGGCCGTCGTTGGACAGTTGCCGAATACCAGGGATAGGCACTTCGCTTTCCGGTGATGCTCCCATCATGTTAGCGTATCGCTCGACTGCATCAAGCATCTCGGTCAACTTTGACGATGTCGCTATGTGCCCTTGCGCAACAAGAGTAAATCGGAGGTTGCCTGAATGGGTGTACACAGCCTCGAGAGCAAGAGGATAATCGGGGCTCGCGTAGCTGTCCACAATGTCCCAAGCCAGATCCTCCTCCTCTTGGGGCGATGCCTCGATTTGGTAAGTGAAGAGGTTGTCAAACAAGGCCTTTCCATTTGAGCACCACTTCTGGATTTCCTTCAGAGGAACGTGCTGGAACTCGAGGACCGATGCATTGAACTCGTGACAGCGGCGGATGAGGGACTTCCATGTCTCCTTAGGAACCACCTTGCGATAGAAGGGGACCGTATTAAACAAAGGTCCAACGGTATACTCGACATCGGCAAGGCCGATAGCTCTTCCGGATACGATGACACCCATGGTAGGCTGGTTTGGGGCAAAATTCTGTAGAACAGAGGTCCACAGAGCCATCACAACTGCTTGTAGTGTAACATGTTGAGACGAACGTATCGCCTCCAATCCGGTCGTGGATATTTCGTGCACAGCAGTGACGGCGGTTTCTGGTCTCTCCTCTCCAAGTTGAGAAGTCGGCGCGAAAGACCAGCCTTGGAGATGCTTTTCCCAGAACTCTCTGCAGTTGTCGTCGTGTCTGATCAGGGGACCGCGGCTGAGTGCTTCTAGGAATGGTGGACCGCGGGATGTCTCCTTGCCAAAGTAGTTCGCAGCAAGCCGATCCATCATGAGGTCGAAACTATTTCCATCGTACAGAGCATGGAAAATGTGAATGACAAGCAGTCTGGATGTAAGTGTTTCAACATAGGTGAGTAGCAACGGCAGAGTGAAGACAGACTCGTTTTGCTGTATCCAGTCCTTCTTTTGCTCTTCGAGGAATGCGCCGATGAGCTCATCCCCCTCGAGTTTCCGTTCTCGCCAAAGCGAATGACGGTTCTTCAGGGCTACCTGGACGAACCCGTTCGTGGTAGGAACGAAAGCAGTCCTCAAGATAGCTTCTGACTGTGCTAAATCATCCCAAGCCTGACGCAGCAGTTTTGCCGACGTGTTTCCATGAAGCTTCAGGTGGAAAGTATTGAAGTAAGCCCCATGCTGGTTGCTGGTCATGGACCTAGAAATGATGCCTTGTTGTAAAGGTGAGCAAGGTGCGATGTACTCGATGTCTGCATGATTCAGGCCGAGGCTACGGCAAACCATACCACGATACCGATGTCCATACGCCTGAATGGACTGCTTCACTTCTCGAACAAGTTTCTCCTGCTGAGTGGAAACGCCCTTCGCTAGAGAGTTGGCGAGATCGCCAATAACAGGGTACTTAAGCAGGATGGCAGGTGAAGCTGCTTTAAAGCCACGGGATTTGAGGAGCGACGAGAGCCTCAGGGCGGTGATAGAGTCCACGCCAACATCAAAGATACTCGTAGAGGACGAAAGTTCGTTTTTGTTGACGTTGCTGAACTCTCCGACAGCCTCAAGCAACTTGGCCATGGCCTGTTGAGCAGCTTGAGATACAGGCGCCGTGGTAGCGTGAGACAGTTCCAACAACTTTTCCGGTGAAAGCTCGCCGAACAGTTTTCTCAGGACCTTAATTTCAGCCTTGTTGTTTGGAGAAAGCGGAATGTAAGGTAAAGAAAAAATGTACGTGGGCACCATGTATCCAGGAAGCTTTGCGCGGCAAGCCTCCTTCGCCTGAGCACCCAGGCCCTCTTCATCTGGGAGGATCTCAAGAGATCCCTTGTGCAAGCGCTGGCCAACAACAAAAGAGACGAGAACGTCTTTCCCACTTGTTCCATGTTGGGTGACGATAGTAGCGGCGTCATGAATGTCAGGAACACTAGTGCGAATAGCATGGTTGATCTCGGCGATCTCGAGTCGCTGTCCGCGCAACTTGACTTGGTCGTCGGCTCGACCGAGAAAATCAAAGCAGCCATCGTGCAGCATGCGAACGAGGTCTCCAGTCCTATAGACTCTCTCACCAAACTCCGGAAGGGTAGGAAACCGTTCCTCTGTGAGCTCGGGCCGGTTCAGGTAGCCTTTGCCGACGAGCTTACCCGACACGCACAACTCGCCAACTCCACCACGACGAACTGGGGTGTTGGTGTTTTGTCGAAATACAAAAGACCCGACATTGAGGAACTGCTTTCCGATATTGCTTGGGCGTCCATTGATGGGGACACGTTGAAACATGGTGACGCCAATCGTTGCCTCAGTTGGTCCGTAGGCATTGTAAATAACCGCCTTCGGTCCCCAAACGTCCAAAATCTCCTGCTTAAGCTCTTCGCCCCCAGTGATAAAAACACCGCGGCAGAGGCTTGGAACCTCGTCTGGGTGGGTCAGACGTGCAAGACTTGGTGTGAGATCGATGTGTGTGATGTCTAGTCGGTTGATGGTCGCGGTCAAATCATCCAGAATAAGATCCTTGGGAGCAGCGACAACGGAAATGCCCACAGACCAGCTCCAGTATTGCTCGAGAACTGAAACATCAAAGTGCAGGGCGGCAAACTGTAGCCATCGTGAATCGCTTTCCCAGTGGCCTTTGAAGAGCTCCTGGAAGGCCATCATTGCTTGAACTGCATTGTCATGGGTAATCTCACAACCCTTTGGCGTTCCTGTGGTTCCGGATGTGTAAAGGCAGTAACAAGTATCTGATGGGGTGACAGTTGGCCGGAACTCTAGCTGATCATTGTTCATCGCCTCCAAAGAATCCTGGTCTACTCTGACAACGGTAGATTTCACCCCAAAATTGAGAGATTCTGGACTTTTCGTAAGAAGACAAGGAGCTTTGGAATCTTGAAGGATGAACTCTTTCCTTGCCATCGGCGCTGTGGGGTCTAGTGCAACAAACGAGCAACCTGCCTTCAGAATGCCCAAGATGGAGAAATAAGCCTCCGGGCATTTGTCGAAATGAATAGCAATGATGCTACCGGGAGCGGCTTTGTCATTGAGCATGTTCGCCACCTTGTTTCCCATACAGTTAAGCTGGTGGTAGCTCCACTGTTGTTTAACAGGAACGTCTCCATTGAACGCTGATACGAATTCAAGGGCGGTTTTGCTTGGTTGAGAGATCGCTCCTGTTTCAACGAATTGGTGTAGCAACTGTACGGGGGCTTCGAGGACTGGCGAGGCTGCTGGTAGCACGGAGTAGAGATTCAATGACTTCTGCCATGCATCATCTTCGCTGCCAGCGACGTTACAAGCGATGTGGGTCAAACAGGCATCGAACTGTTCTGTCATAAGCTTCGCTTGCTCTTGCGGAAGTATGTCGTTGTAGTAAGTGATGCATAGGCGAACCTGATCGTTGTCTATCGGCTCTATTTCCAAAGAAACCGGATACTCCACCTTCGCCTCATCGTTGACAAGTCTCCACGGCACAGACGACGACGACTCGGTGCTGGGTGTCTTTTGATAGGCGATTAGAGTGTCAAAAATAGGACCAGCTGAGTGACCCAGCCATTTCTGGACTTGGCTGAGTGGTGAGAACTGATGCTTGTGCAGGTGTTGATTGTACTCCATCATGTAATTGACCAATTCAGTATTGGACGACACATTGTTTGCCACGATAGGAACTGTGTTAAGACAAGGAAACGCAGCATCCTTTGTCTCGTCTGCAGTTCGGCCGGATAATACAACACCAAAAACAACCGAGTTCTCGCCCAAATAGGAGGCCAAAACTCGGGTCCATGCCGCTTGGATGACAGCCTGGATCGTGATGTTGGAGGCCTGCGTCGCTTGTCTGAGTTTCGAAAATGACAAACGCGAAACGATGGTGTCAGCCAAGACACATCTCTCCTCAACTCGCAGCGGTGTCATGATAGGGAACTTGTTAACAACAGTTTGATTGGCCTTAGCTTCCCAGAATTCTCGTTCAGAGGCCTGGCCCTCCAATGACTCGCTGAGGATAGCGGACACGGCAGGCTCAATGTTCAACGCAGGAAGTGGTCCCTTACCCTTCAAAAGCTGAGAAAGATCGTTCAACATGAGGTGAAGGGAGGGCGCATCATAAAGAGCGTGATGTATGATAAGGCTCATACTAGTTTCATGAGAACTTCGTGCAAAAACCACTCTCCAAAGTGGCTGATGCAGCGAGGCTTGGACATTCTTGCTTATACCTGCCTTCAATTGCAAAAGATTGACGGTGTCTGCCCCATGGAGGTCCAGAGTTTTGAGGGGTAGAGTTGTCGACCTTGAAGTGTGTCTGACCATGGCGAACGAGCTATCGGGATGATTGACAGAAACAAACCCAGTTCTCAGCATGGGATGTCTCTCTTGGAGCAGCGTCCAGGCTTTCTCAAGGTCCTGAAGCGGAGTATCTTCTACAACCTTGTAGGTTACTGCATTGAGGTAGTGATCGCCTCCAGACTGGATGAAAGATGCCAGCATGGCAGATTGAACGGGTGTGCAAGGTAAAAGCGCTTCCACCTTGACCGTGTCGGGTAAGCGTTTGAGGATGTCTGTAGAGACCTGGCGCGAGAACTGGTCAAGGTCGTACTTCTGCAAATGTTCTGATTCCGTCCTCGTGGAGTTCTCGAGGAGTTTGGCTGCTATCTTAGAGCAGCTTGGACACTCAATCACGTCAGAGGCCGAGATGGCAAACCCCTTCTGGCGGAGGATGGACGCCACTTGAACGGCGTTGATGCTATCCAGACCAAGCTGGAAGATGGTTGTGCGACGATGGATTTGATGCTCAGACACGCCAGATAACGTTGCTAGGACCTGTCGAACTTGTATTTCCAGATCACTCCACTCTTCCTGATTGGTGGAGGTGAGCACGGCGTTGCCGGCCTTCTCTTGTCGAGGTTCAAGTAAATCCAATACCGATCGGAGGGGCCCAGGCATGGTTGTTCTATCCATCAATGTCGCATGTGGCGAAAGCAGGATGGCTTCAAGCATGAGCTTGAACACGTCAACCATGGCCGTAGCAATCTCTTCAGTCACTATACTCATGTCTCGATGAAGGTTTATGACAAGAGAGTTTAAGCTCGGGCAGGGAACGATCTCGCAAACCAGCGGAATGTCCATGTCTCCAGAGTCGCCCTCAAGCGTCCACACGTTCTTGTCAATATCTTGCAGCGGCTGCTGGACCAGTAAGAGTGTATCGAAGAGGTGTTTGCCGGTACGGTTAATAGTTCGCTGAACAAGCCGCAGGGGAGTAAACTGGTATGCGATCAACTCCGTGTTCAATTTCTGCAAGTGCTTCACCAAGTTAAGGTTACTTGAGTTTGCGGGAAAGTCGGCTCGGACAGGAATCGTGTTGAAGCAAGGTGCCACCAGCCTTTCCAGGCCTTCCACATTTAGTGTTCGGCCGCTCACAACGTTTCCGAAGCAGACATCTGGACGGCGGTATACCATTGCAAGCACTGTAGCCCAGCTTGCTTGACAAACTGAAAGCAGACTCGTCCCCAAGTCGCGAAGACGAGCGTGAATCTCAGTGAGGGGGAGATCCAAAGATGTCGTGTGGGTGCTTTGATCTATTTCGCTTGTTGTTGTTTGGGTGAAAAGAGTTGAAGGACGATAACCCTGGAAGTGTTGCAGCCAGAACTGTTCCGTGTCGCTGGGCAAAAGAGTAGACACCCTTAAGAAATCGCTGTAAGATACTGGCGGTAAAAGTTCTATGCCGCCTGCCAAAGCCTCGACTTCTTTTAAGAGTCGCTCCATCGCTACACCATCGTACAGAGCGTGATGGCAGATGAAGGATAAGAACTCTGAGCCCCGATATCGTAATAATGCAAGAGATACCGGAGGAGTCTTCGAATCAACCGGATCTGGAAGAGTCTGGAGATGCTCTTGAATGGCTCCATCAAAAGATAGTTCGTTCACGTCCAAAGTCATCCAGGGAATTTCCCAGCCTTCGAGGACTACCTGCGCAATTGCACGTCGAGAGTCCGTCGTTGTTGCAAAGCAAGTCCGGAGGATGTCGTGTCTTTCAGCCATCGTTCTCCAGTAAGACTTCATAACCAGGGACTCCGTATTCAAGCGTAAGAGAACCTTATTATAGTAGCCTCTTTGTCCGCGGGAAAGCATCGCTTCCTGCAGCGGCGTGCAGGGCAATACTGTTTTGACAACTTTAGTTTCCTTGGAAAAGACGTCCCTCACCGTATTCACAAAAGTTGAGGGGAAGAATTCCTCAGAGCGGTTTGCGACAACTTGCTCCTGATGCCGAGAATTCTCGTCGAGGAAGCGCGCTAGCTGTGCAACAGTCGGATTGCGCAAAATCTCAGAAACAGCAACCCGTTTCTTCAGGCTCGAGCTCAGAACGCGGCCTAGATCAATTGCAGAGATGGAGTCTACGCCAAGCATTGGGAGAGGTGTCCATCGGCCGAACTCGTCTCTGGATACCCTTGCAGATTGTACGATCGCTTCGGCAATTGATAGCTCCAGCTCATTCCAGTCCCCATCGTCTGAGGCCTCCAGGAAAGATTTCGAGGCTGCCTCAAGATACTGCTGGTCGAGGGCTTCGAAGCAGGCGCGAAGTTGACGCTTGTCTATTTTGCCACTAGAAGTGAGAGGAACGGAGGAGATGGGGATCGAGTATGAAGGAACCATATAAGTAGGGAGTCGTGATTGCAGGTGCGCAGTGAGGGACCGTTGGGTCTCAGCGTCAATCCCTAAGACACGAAACTCAGAAGATTCTTTTCGAGGGACGAAGAACAAAGCCAGCTGTTCAGGTGCAGTTTTATTCCGCTGAACTAGCAGAGTGACGGCAGAGCTCGCATGGCTTGTTGAGGTTGCGATGCTGTTGATCTCACTGGTCTCAATGCGTTGACCTCTGAGCTTGACCTGGTCATCAATGCGGCCCAAGATCAACAGAGACCCGTCAGGCAACATTCGACCCATATCGCCAGATCTGTAGAGTCTTCCATATTGGGGGTGTTGAATGAACTTCTCTAAGGTGAGCTCTGGCATATTGAGGTAGCCCTGGGCGACTTGTGCGCCTCCAAAGCAGAACTCTCCAACCCAATTGAACGGGGCAGTGTCAAGGCTTTCCGGGAAAAGAACTGCAACAGAGGTGTTCGAAAAGACATGTCCGAGATGTTCTATGTAGTCGCCTTCTGCCATTTTCTTGACTGTGCAAATGTTGGTGGTTTCTGATGGGCCATAGCCCTGCCACAGTTGGTGCTGCCATTTCTCAAGCAACGACTGAGTCATGGGTTCACCGGCGGTAACGAGAAACTCCACGCCAGGAGTATTGCAAGGGTCAACCAAAGAGGCCACCGTTGGTGTCATGCTCAAGTGGGTGATTCCAAGCTCGCGTATTGACCGCTCGAGGTCTTCGAGGATGGTGTCGTTTGTTCCCGCGCAGAGACACATGCCTGCGTACCATGTGTAGAAGATCTCAAAGACAGATACATCGAAGGCTTGCGAGCATGTTTGCAGAAGACGGCCCTGTGACTTGAACGGTTTTGGATACAGTGCCTCAAGATGCTCAATGTTGGCCACAATACTCTCTTGTTGAACAGCAACACCCTTTGGTGTTCCCGTCGTACCAGACGTATAAGTAACGTAGGCAAGTTGAGACCCATCGGAAGGAGTCTCCAGGTTTGTTGTGGGAAAGTTGCTGAGGAAAGCGGTGTCAATGTTGATGAGTGACAATCCCGTCAAAGGAGTAACATGGCCAAGAGACGCATTGTCTACCAGGCAATATTCAATTTTAGCTTGCTTCAAAATTTCTTGGACGCGGGCAAGAGGAGTTGAAGGGAGGATTGGGAGATATCCACAGCCGCATTTGACAATACTCAAGATAGACGCGTATAAGTTGGGTGACTTGTCCATGATGATGGCGACTACCTGGCCAGTTTTGATACCGCAGTCTTGTAAGTGCCGGGCAATCTGGTTTGCGACAGCATTCAGCTTTCGAAAAGACATCGTTGTCTGTTGGGGTCCGGTTTCGAATGAGTGCGCAAAAACCAGAGCGTCCAGATCCGGGTTTCGGTTTGCTGCCTTCTCAAATGCCCGAGCCAAGTCAGGAGTTTCTCGCGGCAGAGTGGGCGCAATATTGTCAACTGAGGGACCACGCTTAACGTTCCTCTGAGTCCATTTGATGTCCTCGGTTGGATGGTCTAGGAGTAATAGAGCCAATGATTCAAATTGATCCATCATGTGCTCAATTGTTGTCGCCGGCGAGAATGCCGCTTGATAGGTGACCTGGAGAGAGAAAGTATCCTCTGTCGGCTCGACTTCAAACAAGATTGGTGTTTCTAGCCGATCCAAATGATTGGTCTCCTTCACCACATTGTGTGCGCGGTCGGAGCTGCTCAGGGATTCTTGATACACAAACAGTGCATCATAGAGGCTCTCGCCCGGTTGGAGGCCCGTAAGCTTCTTGATGTCTGAGAGCGGAAGTGTGCAATACTGCATAATCTTTCTATTGCTGGAGTGAATGCTGTTCAGAAGATCGATGTTGGCAGTCATTGTGTCGAGATCAGCTCTGAGAGGAAGGGATGCAATGCAAGGTCCGACAATGTTTTCAATGCCCGCAACCGGAATAGTCCTCCCAGATGTCACGGAACCGATTGAAACATCTCGCGTTCCCAAGATCCCTGACCAGAGAAGAACCAAAGATGCTTGAAAAAGAACTTGAGGGCTGCAGCCCAATTTCTGGATTGCAGCATCAATTCTTGACCGGGGGACTGCCAGCCGCCTTCGACTCGACTCGATTTGTTTCGATTCAATGAACTTACTGTGGAGTTTGGGTAACGGGACTCGATTCCAGCCAAGAAGATGCTCAGTCCAAAAGACGCGTGCAGCATCATCGGTTTGCTGGCTATTGTAGAACCCAACAACCTCACAAAATGACGGGCGCTGTTGCACCGTTTCTTTCAAAAGAAGCTTAGACCAGTCAGAGAGGAGGATGTCCATAGACCAGCCGTCGTAGATTGAGTGGTGTAGATGAACCAGTACGCGTGAGGAAGCAGAAGAAGTCCGCTGTATCTGAATGCTTAGAGGACTGAGATAATCCTGAGGTAATGCGAGGGAAAATGCGGGTTGAAATTGATCCACAACTTTGATCTGCTCTGGTCGAAGGTCCTTGAAGAGCAGTGTAACGAATTTGCCTTCGAAGGTTGTGAACCCAGCACGAAGAATTGCGTTGCGTTGCGCCAGCTCCACAAACGCTTCTGAAATATGTTCTATCGTGTAGTTTTGGGAAATCTCGAGCAAAATCTCATTGCAGTAAACTGCTGGGTTCTGTGCTGTCTCTGCCAACATGGCTGCTTGTAGGGGAGTGCATGGTAAGACGTCCTGAATCGACCCGCTGATCTCCCCCAAGGTGGGGTTCTCTGCCAGGATGCGGCGAAGATTCAATGATGAGCCGGCATCTTTCGATGAAGAAGTGACGGTATGGGGGCGTTTTTGTCTCCGAGCGGCAGAAACAATGTCGAAAATGGTTTTCATTGTGAGAAGGGTACCTGGATTCAGAGGAAAGTTTGCTTCCCGAAGAGCTGAAGCGAGTTTGATGGCTTGGAGAGAGTGTAGGCCAGCAGATGTGAGAGACATAAACTTGTTGACTTTGAAATTCAGAACTTGAGACACAACGTTGATGATGTTTGTCTCAATCTCATCCGCAGGCTCGCAGTCCCGAGAATCTTCTGCCATCTCCGCCTTGCGTTTCTCGTACTCTGCCTTGAGCCTTTTTCTGTCAACTTTGCCACTTGGCAGCCTCGGGAACTTTGACATCAAGACCACTTCTCCAGGAACCATGAACTGGGGAAGCCAATCTCCGCACTTCTTCAGGATAGCGTATTCCGTGACTCCTGTATCAACAGCACAGAAAACCACGAGGATGGACTTCACCACAGTGGCCACAGCGCTATGACACCCTGACGTCCTGAGAACCGCCTGCTCTACCTCTCCGAGCTCCAGACGCTGTCCTCGGAGTTTGACTTGGCCATCTGACAGACGGCCATAGCATTCAAGCTTTCCATTTGAGAGCAGGCGAGCCTTGTCTCCGGTGCGGTAAACGCGACCATACGGAGAATCAATGAACACTGAGTTTGTTTGCTCTGGGCGGTTGATGTAACCAGTTGCTAATTGGTAACCACCAACAGCCAGTTCTCCAATTTCGCCTTGGGGAAGAACTTTGAAGGTGAACTCTTCGTTGTCTGTTTCCGGAGCTTCAATGATAAAGCAGGAAACTGTGTCAAGGGGCACACCGATGTTGCTCGTTGCAGAGTCAGATGAAAATGCAGTTTGAAGAGTACTGGTGTTGAAGTTAGTCTTGAAAGTCTGCAAAGGCAAAGGAGACTCACCAGTGAATTGTGGCCTCGGTTGGACCATACATGGCCCAAAGCAAGCTGGGTTTGCTGTCATCTCCTCCAAACTCCTCGACTACTGGCGCATTGAGCATTTCTCCAATAGTCAAAAGCACCTTGAGGTTTGGGGCGTTTTGCCGTTTGCGCAATAAACTCCCAGCAACTGTGGGTGTCAGCTCGCACGCATCGACCTCCATGATGCGTAGCACTGCAGGAAGGTCGTTCAGCATTTCAACTCTGCGCACAGCGACAAGAGTAGCTCCACGAAAGAGAGGAAAGAATATTTCAAAGACCGACACATCAAATGTCGGAGCTGCAAACTGCAGAAAGCGGGAAAATGAAGGAACGTGTCTATCATGAGCGAGGAGGGCTTGCGAGGCAGCGTCATGGGAGATGCCTACGCCTTTAGGGGTCCCTGTTGACCCAGATGTGTACATGACATAGGCGAGATCTTGAGGTTGAGGATTTCGGTGCTGGTATTCAGCTTGGGAGATTTTTGAAATGCCTCCCTCCTCGTCATCCTCGTCAACAATGATAACGGTCGCACCGACATCGTGGGGAATATCCGATGCGAGGTCTTTGGAAACTAAAACCACTTTTGCAGCCACATCGTGCAGAATGAATTTCACTCTTTCCGGGGGTGCATCGATATTCAGAGGGCAGAACGCTCCGCCCGCTTTGAGAATGGCCAAGAGAGAGATGTATAAGAGAGGGGATTGGTGGATGAGAACAGGAACCACGAGTTGTCCCTGTAAACTGCCGGATGCTCTTGATATGCGAATAGCGAGGGCGTCTGCTGCATCATGAATCTGGCTGTAGGTGAAGGAGAATCGACAGTTGTTGCCCATATAATCCAGTGCTGTGAGTTGGTTGGAGGACTTGACCAGATGGTGTAGGAGGCTCGGTCCGGACAGCCTCGAAGCCCTGGAGTTGAGAATGGAAAGTCCAGCAGTATCCATGATGCTGAAACTGCTGCTGCTGCTGCTGCTGGTCTAGAAGAAATGCGTGAGATGGTGGTGTCGAGCAGCACGGGCGAATAGTAGTAATGAGGAGGGTATTCTAGAACAACAAGCAGCACTAGGAACAAAATAAAGCCGTCGACGGTAGCGGCGACGTTGTAGATGTGTACATGCAGCAGAAGATATGGCCCTTTTGGGGAATACATCAGTCAGTCATGCGCCTCACTTGGGAGCATAGCTTGCTGGCCAACACGCCATTAGCTAAGATTGGGTGGACCAACATCAGGCTGCTTTGGATGCTTTCACCACCACGCGGAACCAAGGCTCGGGGCAGGTGGGCGCCAGCCGGGGTGCAGAAGACGGAGGCCGCGAATGGGGACGACGGCAAAGCAAACGGACGTCAGCCGGCTTAGAATCGGCGTCCCGATGATTCGTCGAGCCAAGCTCACGGCGTGGGAGGAAAGACGATGCAGTTCGCCTTGTCGAGGGGGCGTGCAGGGTGAAGTTGTAATGCATCGGGGATTCAGCCTGTCAGCGTCGAGTAATTACTCATCGTCGCTCAGCAAAAGCAATAGTGACAGGGACAAGTGAGATCTGGCTGGGACGGAGCGCAGCGGGCGGGTAGCAAGTCAAATCATAAGGATGGGGGTAGGCAGGTAGGGCAAGGCAAGCCAAGGTAAATGACCAAAACCCCAAGCTGATGATGGTGGGCGGAGAGGGTTGCGGTGGCTGTAATGGTGTGAGCCGGGATGCTGGAGGCGTGGGTTTCCACTTTGGGTGCTGGTTAGACTAGGTGGGCCACTCTGTCGCATATGCGTGGGGAGCTAACACGGTCATGATGAGATGCAACGTGGGTGCGTGCGTGGGATAGTGGTTCTTCCGTGGGATGGCAGTATAGCTCCGTAGGCCGTACGTAGGAGACTACGTCCAAGCCGCTTGGCTTCATGCGTTGGACGAGAGCCGCCGAGTATCGAGAACGGATGGCGTCACGACTCGGCCGCCTCAACGTACACCAGTCCCTCTGTCTATGAGGGCGAGCGCTGACTCTGTCGGCACATCTGGACTCGATATGAACGAGCCCAAGACCTTCCATGAGGGGCCATGTCGTGGTCATCGACTCATTTGTAGGCTCGTGGTATCCAAGCATCCGTTTTGGGCAATTTGCTTGATCACAATGGGTCTAGGGTTAACGAACCAACGCCAATATAGGGAAAGCTGGCCCCTCTTGGCGTAGCTATGGTTCAACGGGCCCCAAGGGTTCCTGAGGAACCGTTATAGAGAGGGCTTAAGGCGGCTATTGTGGTTGCGAGAATGGGGGTGTAGTAAGCAAGGCACCAAGATCGAAGCTAGACGATCAAGTCGCTTTTCGATGAAGGACTCGGCCTCTAGCAACTAGGTAGGTCCTGATGATCGGAACCACAGTCCCTCTCATTGGGCGAGGGTCCCTCAACGGTTCGACCCGAGCTGAGGGAGAGCCACAGTCATCGTTGTTGGACTCTGATGTCGTGTCGGGTTCTGTCGATTCATGTTCCTGCTCTCATCTAGCTGGCATGACACGGCGCGTAACTTAGTAGCTGCGCGCCTGCGCGTCTATGTGTCTCGACATTGTCGGTTGCGGGCCGTCGGTCACGAGATTAAACATATACGCGGCGGGAGCCTCACCGATACTCTGCTGTAGGTGCATTCATGTCCGTCCGTGCTGGTCCGCAGAATGTAGGAGCCAGGAACCGGGATAGCTCTGGCACCGGAAAATTGATGAGCCTCGGGAAAAGAGAAAGGGGACAAGCAGGTGGTGAAGTGATGGAGGGTGTGTGCGGGATGACGATCAACATGGAAGACGCATGTGAAACAGTAGCTAAGAGTGGGTGGACGCTTTCAACCACCTGCTGCTGCTGCAGGGTGAGGAAATGAGTAGGTATGAGAATGAAGGTGGTAGAGCTTGTATGGAGGATGTACAAGTGAATTAGGTTTGAAGCCGTCTCAATGGGCGCTCTATTACCTTGGCTACGGGACAAGAAGCACGATTGTGAATGGAGGGACAAGGATCGAGGGGTTTACAGTGCTCGTGGACCAAGCCACAACACATGTCAAGGAGAAAGAGGGTGTGATGATGATGGATGATGGGAGGTGAAGCGGCGATGACTGGTACGAGTAAGTAATATGGGAGAGGGAGAGAGGCTGGGCCTTTGACTGTCAACGGAGCTGTGATGGAGGGGAGAACAAGCGACGGCGGGGACAATAGGTGAGAAAGTAGGAAAAGGAAGATCCCCGGCACGGTGAGAAAATGAGGCTCAAGGGGCCGAGACAATGATCCGTCGGCGCAGACTCGTATTCCCGAGGGATGTGGTGGATGCGGTTCCGGACGAGGGCGCGTTTGAAGATCGGGGTAGTAGCACTAGGAACAAAGCAAGTCGTAGCGGTGTTGGAGTTGAAGCCAAATCGGTCGACTCGACAACGGTTCCATGTCACAAAGGAAGAGAAAAAGCCGTGCGGTCACGCAGACAAGGTTGGTCTAGGCCAGTAGGCACAGTACACTCAGACCTTCCCTTGCCAGGTTGAAGCCGTGCACGAGCGAGCGTGATGCGACTTGGGAGAAGAGCAAGCAATGGCGGCGCGCGGCGTTGGCGGCTGGCGTCGAAGGAGTCGGTAGTCGCAAGGCGTGGTCACAGGGGGAGAAGGGGTTAAAATGTAGCTGCGCGCAAAGGATTAGGTAGGCTAATCCGAGACCGTAGGTGATGGGATGGCAGATGCCGTGATGAACGGTGATGGTGATAATGGTGGATATTTTTGAAATGCCCATGATGATGCATGGTGGAGAAAGTGCGGGTTGGCGTGGGCTATGGCCCTATGGGCGTGGGGTTGCTACTGGTCTGGGTTTGCGTCAGGTTGGTTCATCCACATGGGCAGCGGACTTTGGGGGGGGGGGCTGTCCCTCCAAGATGTCCCCTAAAACACCTGCAATAGGCGATCTAGTTTAGGCTTACTTTTAGCAGGTCATAGGGTATCTAACATAGCTGCTCAGTGCCCGAGGTGATGCCCAGCCGAAACTCGTGCCCTCTAGATACCTAGGTTATCCCGGCATTGACAGATTCAAGTAAGAAACTGAGGGTTATGAGCAAGTCCCTCTCCTTGTAGCCAGCTTTTCTTCTCAAGTTACTCGCTGATCTTCAAGGTTCAAGATCTGGGCAGAGGATGTACCTTTCGGAAAAAGAGAAGTACCATTCTGAGCTCCAGATGTACTCCTAGGTAGGTAGGTAGCCACATAAAAGAAAAACCTCCGGGCATCCACCGACGGATCTATCAAGTACTAAGAAAAGTTGAGAAAAATTAGCCCTACCTTTCATGAGCAGCTTTGGGCTAAGATTACGATCAACTTTATGTCGACCAGGGTGGGGTGTTTGCCGTCGACCTACTCTCAAGGCGGTCGATGCCTCTACACCGTTATTTTTCCAGCTCGACTGGAACATAGGCCGTATTCGCTTCAAAAAGAAGACAAACTACCTTACCTATCTATGTGGATCATCTTGCAACCATGCTGGGGCTTCTGTACGTAAATCCAGCTACTCTTGCGCACGAAGGACCCCTCTCCAGAAACGTCTCCAATCTCCAGTGGCTCTGGCCCTTGGCCCCTGGCCGCCCAGTGGCTTGCCTGTCCGTGATGGCCTCTTCGTTCGCGATCACCAGGATCCGCGATGGGAGCTACTGTGGGTACTCAAACCCTCGGAACGGGAGTTGGATGCGATGCTCTAACGAACCAACCGCGATTAGCTACTATCGTGGCGTTGCCGAATGGTTCTCGGCCATAAGCGTAGAGTGGGATGGCAGATGGCAAGCAGGGATCTCATGGACTCGCGCTAGTAAAAGAAACAAGACGGAGCATCGCGAGGCGGAGTTTTTGATGCCATGAGCCATCTCACGGGGTTTTCCAGAACCAAGTCGTCCCATGCCTGCATATAGCTCGATGCTCCCTCCGTACCTGTAACGCTCCGCTCCCTGCATAGGTGTCCGCGGTCGGGATCAACATGCAGCGTTGTCGGCTCCAAGGCGGCTTCAAAGCCGCGCCTGCTCTTCTTTTCCGAGTTATACGTACGTAGTAGGTATGTTTCTGCCAGAGCTGTTCTCCACTTGTTCGATCGATCAGATGAATCGGCCTCAACAGCTACTGTAACCGCCCTCATGTGCGACTCAAGGTCAAGCTCCGAGGTCAAAAAGAATTTTCCTTTTCTTTTCCGTTCCCAATTCCACTCCTGCCCCTTCGCTCTCATTCGATCGGTACCTGATCCAAACAGGAAAAATATTACAGTAAAAATTGCAGGGGTGGCGACCCCAGGGGTCTAGTGAAGCGACCCCTGGCTCTCTCGGACGTCGGTAACCAGTCACCTCAGGGTTGCTGCTTGACGCTACTACAAGTTGCTAATTAGATCTTATCAGATCCGGTTTATCAGATCATCAGATAATTCCCTCATCTCCACTCTGGAGCCCAAATCAGCACCGGCGCTTCCTCCCGTCATCATCGCTGACCCTCGACCCTCTGGCCCCCCACCGTCGCCATTTGTTCACCTTGTAACTCATTCGCCGCCCTCGGTCGATATGACTGTACAGTTGCCGGGCTTCCATCGGCTCTCCAATCACGGTCTTGTTGCCAGCCCCTCCCTCTCTTCGCTGCGGGACTGCCCCCCTCGTTCTCCTCGAACGACATTGCGAGACTGGAATGATCGGCTCTCATGGCGTCTGCGCCGTCAAGTTTTTGCTTCAGGGATTATTGACGTTGCAAGGAACGGTGTAAAGGTCCAAGGGGGCAAGCCGTCATCGGCGGCGGCCAAGGCGTTTCGTGCCCTCACCACGAACCCGAGAACCCACGATCCCACGGAATAACAATGGCGTCGTCCAGGGTCTGCCTATCGGCCCACTACGCTGGCACTGACCGGTCTGGTTCCTCCTCGCTGGGCCAGCTAAGATGACAAGCACGGCCTCCAGCAGTGACACCATCTGGTCCCTTGCGCAGCCAGCAATTTACAGGGGCCAGGGAGCTAGTCAAGCTCGCTCAAAGCCACACCAGCTATCTTATCTGATCATCCCAATCGATCAACCCCGAGGTCGCACCATGGCCACCTTTTCTTCATTCCTTCGCGGCAGAAAGCTCTGTCGAGTGGTCCCGAGTCTTGACCCCCACCCCGCCGGTCCGGCTCTTGAAGACACGAGCTTCACCATCCCACTTGCAAGAGCCAAGCTGAAGGAAGTGACCGACGAGAATCAAGATAAGGGACAAGTAGATGAGCGAGTGTGTCAGCTCTCAGCGTGCTGTAGAAGAGTACGACAGCAATCCAAGGAGAGCAAATACAAGCAGAAGAAGAGAGCGGTAGAGGGCTGGATAGGTCAGGGCGCAAAGGACATGCTCAACTCTTCCGCAGAGTCAGGTGAGATCTACACTCACAGAGCATCATGCACACTTGGCCCCGCAGATACAATACCGGCGTCGTACTCGTGCCTATAGGTCTTCTCCCCATTGATTCGATCTATGAGTCCATCTCGTCCTGTCTCTAGCCATCCCTGCCTATCCTCTGCCCATATCGTGCCCATCCTTGCCGCTTTGAAGCTCCAGTGCCGGACTCAACCCACGTCGCCATGCATGCCTGGAGGGTCCCTCCACGCCGGAGCCCGCGACAAGTTGGGAAACCCTTGGGTTGCCGCAGCCCAGCGCGATGCCGTTCGGAGATGACGGGGCCAACGCTACGGGACTTCACGGTCCCTTGAATCCCTTGGACCCGTTGACGAGATCCACGGGAGGGTCCACGAGGCATGCCATGGCCGTGGCCGTGGACGTGGTGGATGCGGCCACGGAGGCGTTGACTGCGCGCCATCTCTCCCCTCCTCCTCCCTCAGGTCCCCTTCTAATCCATTATACTGATGCATCGTGCTGGCGCGTATCGCCTACTACTGCTGATGTTGCGGTTGGCGAGCTCCTACCGCAGTAGTAAGAAACAGTCCATGACACAACCTGCATGAGGAAATCTCTGGATCCCTTGTGCCTATTCCCGTTGAGCCCTCATCGGCTAAAGCTCCTGTTCCAATGGAGAGGGGTCCGAGGGCCGCTCCGGACGGGTGTATCACGGAGCTGATCTGGTCTCTCCATGGCGGCGGTCCAGAATCAGTTTCCTACAGCTCATGATGGAGCTTTTGAGGGCTCACGGGGTGACAAAGTTTCCAAAGGTCAAAATAGTTGAAACAATGAGGCCCATGATGGCTTACGGGACCCATTGAAGCTGAAGCTAAAGCTAAAGCCGAAGATGGGTGTTTTCTGTCATGTCATGTACAGTGATTATGGCTAAAGCTAAACACGCGCCCCCTCCATTTCCGATCCCACCCTCTCGCCCACAGGATGGAGACCTTTGGTTTCACTCACCAACGCTGACTTGGGTTCACTCACTTGAGTCACTTCCGCTCCGTCACCATTCACTCTCCTCCTTTCCCCTTGTAGTTTTTTTCCTCTTTCTTCTTTTCGCTTGGCTTGCTTGCCCGCTGCCGCTGATACCATGCTGCTGCTGGTCCGCGGCTCCACGCCTAGCTCGGCCTTGGTCGGCCGGCACTGCATTAACTGCAGTGCACTGGACAAGACAAGACAAAGAAAAACAAAACGAAGCATCCAGATCCAGACCGGCTCGGCTCTAGTGGACTAGCTGCGTCCTTCCCGGCTCAGTAGTGTCTCCATCGTCGTCTTCCTTGTATCATGTTCCGCTCACTGTATGTACGTACCAGGTTGTATTGGCATGGACGGCGGCAATGTACCTCATCCGTCTCATGCATGTACCTAATCGTGCCGTGGGTTCGCGCAGAGCGCCGCTATGTACCTCGAGCCCGCCCGCCCGCTCGTCCAGCCTTGCAGCCTCTTCCATGAGCTGTATACTTGCTTGTTTGCTGCTTGCTACTCATGGCCCCGTCGTCTAATTTTTGCTCCGTACGAGAAGTGGCACGCAATGGCTCGGGCAGACTAAGCAGGAGCTGTCGCCTGTAGATCCCATCCCCGACTGAACTACAAAATACCCATATCT
>JAAVUK010000303.1:0-23237 GCA_014899095.1 Fusarium buxicola
AATATAAACTTTACTTAATTAGTTTTAGTTATTTTATATAGCCTTAGTAATATCTACTTTAAGCTACTATCTAATATCTTTTTATATAATTATAACCCACTACTTTATATAGCTTTCGCGATATATACCTTAGGCTATCTTTTTAATAGTATTTCCCTCTGCTCTAGTAGGATTGATTTCCGCTTTTAAATGCTCTGCTTATTCACCGCCGACCGTCCGCGGTTAAGCTGTGCTCATTGCTTACAGTACGGATCCTTTAAATACATAGTTAAAATATCAACCCCACGATCATCTCCATCACATCTTCAAGACTCTAAACCGCGATGGCGACGTCATTGGAGCAAGCATTGATGGCCGTAGAGGCTATTAATATAATATCAGAATTTGTCGCCAACGAGCAAATTCGCTCTCTCTCACATCTCCGGAGCGTCGTCTTTCCGTCTTCCGCGCCCGCACGAGATCAAAACGCAACACCGGATGTGGCACCTGTGAGCGTGGTTGTTCTTTGTGCATCCGCAGTCCTTTCCACCGCCGAGACTGTTCTGTCAATGGTGAAGGAACTCGCAGGGACAACTGGTGCGTTGAAATAGCTCCTTACGTCCAGTCCAACTGTTCCCAAGTCGTTGCTAACTTACATGCAAGATGCATCTGACTATCATCGTATCGTCCTTGTCCTTTGCGGGGGGGTTGGCCATTCAACCCAATTAATGCACGACGTTGTCAAGCGGCATCCGCAATACAGCCAGATCGCCGACCAGGTTCAAGGACTACCGGAAGGGCGCATCTTGCAAGTCATTGCGGAAAGGTTCTTCCATCTCCAAGTCCACAACAGCCATCCGGGGTCTCTAGATGAAGGGCAGCAGAGCCTAAGTCCAACCGTTCTTATTGAGGATGCTTCAACAAATTGTGCTCTTAATGCCAAGAAGACAAGAGAGCTTTTGGATGCTCACGGGCTCGAATCTCCACGATCCATAGTGGTTGCCCAGGATCCCACAATGTGCAGACGCACAGTCGCTGCATTTGAGCAAGTTTACGCCGATAAACGAAAGGGCCCTCTGCTTTCCAGCTGGCCAACGTTTGTACCGAAAGTGGTAGTCAAGGAGGCTGGATCAGTGGGAGAAGATGACAATATCTTGTCATGCTTGAATTTTGCCATCCCCGGGATGGAGGACAGCCGCAAAGACGGTTTATGGACCATGGATCGGTTCCTTTCTCTACTCGTGGGTGAAATTCCACGAATGCGAGATGACGGGAATGGTTATGGGCCAAGGGGGAAAGGATATATTGTTCATGTGGACATACCCCAGGGCATAGAGGACGCCTGGAAGACACTCTGTCAGATATTAGGTTATAGTGGACGATAAATATATTGACAGTTGTTGGCTTTTCGTCTAGGCCTGTTTGTTCTTGGTGGACTTTTTGAGCTAGGTATTGGAGTAAGAGGTAAGAAAACATGCACCAACACTCCCAGTCTCTCAGTGTCGGCATGTGCATGGTCAATATTATCTTCCCCGTCGGTTGTCTTCCTCTTCCTCTAGTACCCACTGGCCGAGCTGCTATCAATTGGCTTAAACTTGACAGTTGTAGGATGATATGTAATACCTCGCTTCACTGCCTCCTCCATGATGGCATCAGTGGCCGTGGCGCCAATCCGCGTCACTCCCAGCGACATGACGTGCAGCAAATCGTCCAGAGTGCGGACTCCTCCAGCAGCCTTGATCCGAACCTCGGGGGTTGACCTTTGACGCATGAGCATCAAGTGAGGCACCGTGGCCCCCTTGTACGCATAGAGTCCATTCGGCTGCTTCACGAAACCATAGCCTGTTGACGTTTTGACGAATGCCACTCCGATATCAGAGCAGATCTCGCAGAGGCGGATGATGTGGTCCTCGCCGAGGTAGTCGTTTTCAAAAATGACCTTGAGGATAGCGCCGTGCTTGACGACGACGTGGTTGATCTGCCGAATCTCAGCGGCCACATAGTCCCAGTCGCCTCCGAGAGCCTTTCCGATGTTGATAACCATGTCAATCTCGTTGCCTCCGGCAGCAGCGGCGGTATCAGCCTCAAAGACCTTGACCTCGGTTGTGCTGTTCCCGTGGGGAAAGCCGATGACGGGGCAGATGAGAACGTCGGAACCTTGCAGCTCCTTCTTGGCTAGAGGAATGAGATAGGGCTTCACACAGGCAGTGGCGACGTTGTGCTTCTTGGCGATGGCCAGTCCAGTGACGATATCGGCATCGGTCATGGTGGGATGTAACAAGGAGTGGTCAATCATCTTGGCGAGCTGGTGCAGAGTCACCGTCATCTCGTTTGTAGTCGCAGACATGTTATGTTGTATTGCTCTGGGTATGTTGTCGTAAGATGTACAAGATGATACCCAGAACAGACTTTTTTGAGTCTGTTCAAAATCGTACGACTTGAGCAGAATCTTCGAGGTTCCCCGCAGTTGAGTAATCACAAGGAGTCAGATGAGGGCCTTTTTCGGTGGAACTTCTAATGATTACTCTTGGTATGATGTTAGATGGTTCCACCGCCAAAGGTCTGGAAGGAAGTAAGAGCCGGTTCAAGGGTCGGCAAGAGGTTCTAAGAGGGACAGCAATTTATGTACATGAATATGCGGGCGCCAACTTCAAGAAAAGCTGCCCTTATAGCTCAGTGGTAGAGCGTTGCACTTGTAATGCAAAGGTCCATAGTTCAATCCTGTGTGGGGGCATTTATTTCATTTTTTTGGCTTGACCTTGAGATTTCTTCTCTTGATCTTATACTGTATTACTCAGGAGAACTTTCACCAAGCGCCTTTATAGCTCAGTGGTAGAGCGTTGCACTTGTAATGCAAAGGTCCATAGTTCAATCCTGTGTGGAGGCACTCGTTTAATTTTTTGTCCTCTCTGTCAATCTCTCCTCCACGAAGGCCGGCGTTTTGAGGCATTGCTCTTTTTGCAAGTATATTATATATGTACTGGTAAAGATGTGTCTATCACTGCCTAATCATCCCCCTCCGCGATTACAACCAGCGGAGCGCAACAGGGTCCATACCACACACCTAGATCACCGGTCAAGTCGACCCAATAACGCCTCCACTCCAGACCACCTGCCGACTTCAGTGTTCCGTAGCCGGCTCGCCAAAGTGCACCTTTCTATAGAGCCACAGACCCGCTGGGCTAGGATTCGCCGGGTAGTTGTGACGGCACGTAACGCGATGAAGACGAGTATTCCCCAGGGCATCAGCGACATCCGCAGCCGCGTCGACATCTTCCAGGAGCCACCTCACGATTTCCGTATTCCAATCCGCGCACGCCTGGTGTAGAGCATGTACTTCCAAATCCATCGGCCCAGCCGCGCTAGCTCCGTCTTGTCAATGGTGTCTATGTCGGCTCCAGCCTCTGGTGACTTCGAGACAGCAGAAGGAATGTTTCTCTTGGCTGAGATGAGCGGAGCCGAGGCTCTGTTGTATTGGCCATCCATCCAGTAGAGAATCGGCATATCGATATCGTAGAGCTGGTGACAGGTGCATGCCAGATGTACCACAGCACGCCATGGGCTAGGCTGCTTACCCCAGACTTGGACTTGGGCTCTGAGACTCGACTCCATCATTGTGGCATGTCGGCTCGTCACGACGCGGAAAACTAGGGAAACAACTTCGCATAGGCGACAGAAGATATTCGAATGTGTGGACGCATAAACGTGGGTATCATTAATGTGCCGGGGATGCGCTAGCAAGTCCCTCGAATGAAGGTAGAGGTAGAGATAGAGATAGACCGACTCCAGGCCGATCATGTCCTTCGTCGTTTGATAGGTCGACCGCCTTTCGCCTTTTTCTCTTTACTCTTCACTGCTGGTGCAGGTGCCTCTTCCTCTTCCTCCTCCACCTCCGCCGTCGCCGCCTCTACCTCATCGTCAGAACCGCCGACCGATATCACATCGTCCGGCCCACTCTCGTCTTCGGTTGCCCCGTCCACGGTGGCTCCAAACGATGCTTTCCTGGATGGCACTTCCTCGGTGTCACTGCCGAACCCTTCAAACTCTGACTCCTCATCAGATATATCTGATCCCTGCTCTACAAGCTTCTCGATAGCATCTTCAGCCTCTTGTTGCAATTGAGCCTCGGCAGACGCATCCACATCTTCGGCCACCTCTTCTGGCTTTCGCTTCCGAGGCATCTCTCCAAGTCTACCTTCACGGTTTCGAATCTTGTCATCGGATGCTCCTTGATACTGTGGCGCAGGCGTAAACCAGGGAATCTTGCCTCGCATGAAGTCATTCAGGACCATCTTGGCTACTCCATCCAAGTCAGGCTCTCCTCCACGGAGGAGACGCCCTCCTTTTCGGGCCAGAGCCTCCAAGAACTCAGTAGAGCCGGTCCAGCCCCTCAGCTCATAAGTCTTCTCTATGTGATGCTGCTTGACTTTGTTCAAAAGAGGCTGGATATACTGCTCTGGATTCTCGACCTTCTCGACACGTACCACACCTCGAAGAACGAGATCGGTAGGAGAATCCGTGCTTGAAGGAGGAACAATACCGGGGCAGTCGATCAAGTAGATACGCTTCATCAAGCTGACATACTGCCAGACCTTGGTCTCACCAGGAATGGGAGCCACAGTGCAGACCTTCTTCTTCAGAAGGGTGTTGATGATGGAAGACTTTCCAGTGTTGGGGCCACCAATCAGACCAACAGAAATCTGCTTTCGGTCCGAGTGCAAGCAGGAGAATTGTCGAAGCAGTTGAATCAGGGAACCCTTTCCGAACGAGTGGTTGATGCTGGCGTGGAATGCCAGAGTAGGATACTCTTTAGACAGGTGACGAACCCAACCAGCCTATTTCGAATTAGTATTCGACCTCTGAGCATGTAAAACGATCGAGATAAAGAGAAATGTTTGTGTCATCACTAAGAAGCCTGCAATCAATGCCCCGAAATTGGATATGGCATAGGCAGACTTCAACTCAATCAGACACTTAGCCTATCTCATGACAGTAACCAAAACGGCACACATCAGTCGACAACATAACGTTGCGACAGTCGAGAATGGCATTTATTCTCCCAATGTTATAACAGACACGTTCCACGGTACATAAAGGAACGAATCCTGACAAAGAACATTGGGGTGTGGTGGTGGGCGGAAGGAAGAAAGACGATGAGAGAGCAAAACTTACCGCAACGCTGGTAGGAACCAAATCGCACTTATTCAAGACAAAGATCAAGTGCTTATGGGGAGCATCCTCCTTGAGATACTTTTCGACGCTTCGACATCTAGTTCCCACTGGATCTCGGGCGTCGAGTACATGGATAACCACGTCCGAAGAGTCGATGACCTTGTAGAGTTCGTTCCAAATTCTCTTACTCTGACCTTTGTCAAACACAGCCTCAATCGCCATAGTGAGGGGCTTATGGTCGTCGGCGTCACCGCGAGACTCCTGGTCTCCCGATGCGCCGCTGAGCAGCCTCTGCTGCTCCAGTCGTTCATGATAGGTGTCCATGCTCTTTTCAGTCCCATCAGCCAGGTCACCCAGACTGCTGACATCAAGCTTAACTCGCTTCCTCTGTGCCTTGGGCCCAAAGACGTTGGCGAAAGGTGATGTCTCGACAGTCATCTTGGCCTTGTGCTGCTTGATCCCATTCGTTGTGTCCTTGCCATCTCTGATAAGGCTCATGGGCAACTTGTTGGACTTGAGCAGAACCTGGTATGGGTCCTTGGCCTTCTCGTCCATGGCCTCTCGGAACGCACTGAGGGTATCCTGGGAGACGACTCGAGTGTTGGTAAACCATTTGCGGTTGGGTTCAATTCGGGCGCTGGGAACGTCTCTGGACTGGTATATCGCAGCCTTGGTGATCTTTCCCTGGGCATTCCTCTGCGCCGCGCCCTTCTTGTACATGTTCAGGTGCTTGACCTCCTTCGCATTGCTGTGATACTGCGGTCAGCATTCATAGGCGACAGCAGCAGCGTTGGCAACGGTGTACTTACCGATAGAAGTTCTCGCCCTTGGTCTTGACATTACCGAGGCCATCACCAGTTTTACCCTGGCGCTCGCGCCGGGTGGCCTCCTTCTTTCCAGTACCCATGGTGAAAAGATGTTGGTCGAGGATACTGGCGACGAGGTAGGCAAAGAGAAGTTGGGCGGTCCAGAAATTTATCCTCCAGAACTTTTTTTCTTTGCGAGGCCCCACCCTCCGCGGTGGTTGGTGGCGGGGCCACCTCCACTGGACTGAAGCGCACAGGGGTCCACCGGATCAACCAGCAACCTAAGATAATCCGGTAATTTTGATCCGACCTCGATTTTCTCAGTCTGGTGTAGACTTCTGCAGAATCGGCCTTGACGACGGTTCACGACGTCAATTGCGATCCCAACCACAGCCTTTCCAGAGCTGAAGCTGGCGTCGGCCCCTCTCATCATGTCGCTCCATCTCACAGCCTCTTGCCCGAGGGCTGCCGCTCGTCAGCTCTCTACAGCCTCGAGGGCCTTCTCAACTTCGGCTGCCGCTCTCAACAACCACGTCCCTCCCGAATCTCCGTCCTACATCCGCCTCCCTACGCCTCCGCAATCCGACGAGAAGAAGCTGCCCCGTGTTCGAGGACATCTGCCCGTTCCTCGCGAGGTCTTCTCTCGCATCGAGGGTGACCGCAAAGTTCGAGCCGACTACATCAAGCAAACTGTCCCCGAGCCAGCCAATGCACAACCCCCCAAGAATAAGACCCAGGAGTGGAAGCAAAAAATGGCCGGCGCCCGTCGTGAGAACCTGGAACTGGGTTTGAAGGAGCTCTGGGTTCGCCGGAATCGTCGAGACTCTGTCCGTAACGATCGCGTGAGCCGTAAGTTCAAGGAGCACAACGCCGCTGCCAAAGCCGCGGAACGAGAAGACGACCGCCTCACTCGCAGCACTGTGCTGGATTCCGTGCTGGACACCAAGACCTACCCAGATCCCGAGCGCTTCGCCCGGGCCGACAGAAGTCGCAGCAAAGTGCAGGCTATTGAGGGTGCTAAGCGTGAAGCTCGTCGCGACGCGCTCATGGAGCTCTACATGAACGCCTCCAATTTCATTGTCAGCGAGAGCGAGCTCAAGGCAGAGATTGACAACGTCTTTGCCGAGGACTTCTTCAAGAAGCAGGGTCAGGCTGTTGGCCGATACGGCAGCGCAGAGAACACCTGGGATATCTGGGGCAAGCCAACATCCATCGCCAACATGTTGGAAACCACGACAGGAACATCCACCAAGATCATGGACTTTTACGAGTCCGAGTACGACCGCTCCGTCAAGCGACAGAAGAGGATTGCTGAGGAGTTTACTGGTGGAAAGATGGAGTAGAATCGATGCCTTCTGGCCTGTAAAACATTTGTACCCATGTATTACTGTAACTATGCCGAATTTCACATTTCGAAGCGCCCCACTTGATACTTCGTTGGTTCCATTTGCCGGGAATAAGCAACTTCGTCAGTGAAAGGAAATATGTATTGGAGTTGCTGCCGTCATTACCAACTCGATTCAACTAGACTTCAAAGCATCATAACGAAGCCTCTGCATATCCAAACGCCGAATGTGAAATACGTATAGGTAACGAGAACACACGCCCCTATGTACAGCGTCTCCGCAAGTAATACCCGATAGTGTGCCTCCTCCTCCCCCTCCTCAATCGTGTGAATATATAATTATTGTTCAGAGCACGTCAAGTGCTTCTATGCTAGTCTATCGCCTCTCGACAAGCAATACGTGCATAGCAGCGTAAGAAAGGACGATGAACACCGCGGCAAAGATACCCAGGTTCCTGATATCCGGCCACAGTGCGTTATTGTTGAAGCCAAAGGAGCTCAGGATCGCCGCGCCAGGGACCGTGATATCCAGGCCATACTTTTTATCGACTAAGGTGAGCTGGAGCACCTCATTGACGATAAGAGACTCGAAACCATAATGGAAGATTGACAGCGTCTGGAGCCAAATTGCACCCTTCGGAGTGGCATCGTGGTTGAGAAGGAAACCGGCGAAGAGAAGACTGAACAGCATAACAAGGCTACCAATAAGGTTTGCCACGCCCCCGTCCTTGCACACGATGCCGATAAAGAGACACACGGCGGCGGCGGCCATGTTGAATAGTACAAGAACAAGAACGAAGTTCATGAAATGCGTCGAGTCGGCCACCAACCCGGTCATAGGGTAGATGATGGAGCCCATGAGAATTGGAGGAATGATTCGTAGAGGGACAATATCGAAGAGGACCTTTGCCGCAAAATATGTGGCAGGCGCATAGTAGCCGTTGGCGCGTTCGCGAACAAACAGGAGACGCTCAGTGGCGAAGACGTTGAGACTTGTGAGGGTGCTGAAACCGAAGAGGGCAAGGAGGAAAAAGAAGAGACCAAGGCGGTTCTGGAAACCAGGAATGTCGTCGGTCAGTCCATAAAAGAGGTAACCCGAGAAGACGGCAAGGACGATGGCAATAGCGTAGTGGGTGAGCATTAGCATGGGGTTTCGGTACAGGTTCTTCCAAGTCCTCTGGGACAGAATGACAAACTGTCGCAGATAGCCGACGCGAGCATAGCCCTTTCCAACCGCGCTGACATAGACGTTGGGCCCTTCTGGAGTATAGCCATTCGAGTTTGGACCATTCGCGTCTTCCGCGGTGTGGATCGCCTGCTTGATCTCGTCACGGGTTGCATTCGCGATCCGTGAATGGACAAAAGATCGGGTCATGATATCGAGATCTGTTCCAGTGGCTGCTGCCGGAGGCAGGTCATCAGGATCTTCAAGAAGAGGAGTGGTGATAGAGTCGATGGGGTTTTGCTCTAACCGATAGGCACCGGAATCCTCAACTCCAGCGTCGGACGACGCCGTTGTATCTACTGTCTTTCTGCGTGTAAAGAGCTCACGATCCTGACGGATCTTGACTGAATCTCTGCGCCAAGTCTTGGGCCGGCTCGAGCTTGCATCGTCATCTCCAGAGGTAGTGCCAGAAACGCTAGCAACAGATTTGATCGCGCGAGTGCTGCTGGGACCAACACTTCCACTTTCAGTACCGAGGCCAACAGTACCGTCATCAACAGACTGCGTGCTTCCGGCATGCATGGTGAGATCCACAAGGTAGTCCGCAATGTTGAAACCAGGAGGGCATTCATAGCCAATCTCATCGAAGTAGGACTGGCATTGGTTGAACGGGCCAGAGTAGACGGTTCTTCCTTGAGCCAACAAGACCAATCTGTCGAATAGAGCCACAATGTTGGATCGGGGCTGATGAATGGTGAAGATGACGGTTCGCTTGTAGTTCTTGGCCAGAGTTACGAGACACTCGATGACGTTGTAAGCGTTGTAGGCGTCGAGGCCACTAGTAGGCTCGTCAAGGAATAGGATCGAAGGACTAGTGACCAGTTCGCAAGCGATTCCGACACGCCTCTTCTCACCACCCGAAATACCACGTCCTTTGCCCTCTTCGGAGCCAATTAGAGAATCGCGAATGTGATGGATACCAAGCTCCTTCTCGACCTCGAGCACACGCTGCTCCTTGGCAGCACGACCCATGTCGCGAGGAAGTCTAAGCAGAGCGCTGTTAAGGATTGTCTCGTGAACCGTGAGGGTAGGAAGCATGGTATCCTCCTGATCGACGAATCCAACGACATTCTTGTAATCGTTGTCATTGACCTTCTCACCGTTGACATAAAAGTCTCCGTTAACTTGTCCTCGCTTGTTCTTTCGAGCCAGGATGTCCAGAAAGGTCGTCTTGCCTGCTCCCGAGGCACCCATGATGGCGGTGACTTCTCCTGGTTTACAGATACCCTGAATGCCGGTGAGAATCTGCTTCCCATTGAGAGAGTAGGCGACGTTCTCGAAGTAAAGTGACGCAGGCTTGTGGTCAGCCATCAACTTGGTGCTTTCATCATCAGAATCCTCCAGGCGGATTGCGCCATAGGCCAGTTTGCGCCGCGACAGGTACCAGGTCAATATTATGACGGCGACCAGGAAAAGGGAACAGCCAGCGATGACACCAGCGATGAGGGGTGTATTTATCTGCTTGACAGGTCGCCTGTATCCTGGCACCTCTGTCTCGTAGAGGCATTCACCACTCCGGCAGTCGAGGAAGATACTGGCATCACCAATCAGGGCAAGAATCAGAGCATCCATCTCAGGCTCTTTGAAGGCGCAGTCGTGGGCACCGCCACCCTTTTGGGTGCACTCGAAACGGCCCGGGCCTTTGATAGATTGATCGAGGAAGTCGGTAAGATCAATGGAGCCGTCTTTGCCGCAAAGCATTCGATCGGGGACACAACTGCAGCTGATCTTGTCACACTTGTAGGATGTGGTGTTTTTGGCCTCTTGCCAGTCGGCGCTTGAATCGCATTCGGAAAGGTGGCAGTAGAAAGACTCGATGGCATCGACCCAAACTAGAGAACAGATTAGCAGCACGACATGATGAGAAGGGCGGTGTTGGCGTACATTGGAAATCGCATGTCTTGTCATCGTCCTTGCAAGTGAATGTGACTTCAGGGTGTTGCTTGCCAAGCAGTGTCGTGATCTTCTCGTTCGTAACATCGCAGATTTGATAGTTGTGGTTGACGACCTCGCCATTTTGATAGCATACGCCACCTTCGCCCGTTTCCATCAATGCGTTACAGGCCTTGTTATCGGTACAGACGTTGCAGTTGATGCCAGTCCAACCCTCGTCGCATTTGCATGATGAACCGGAGCGCATGGGGCGGTCTTTTCCTTTGGCAAGAGAGCCACATACTGGAGAGACAGTCAGCAAGATCCTTCGATGAAGCCAGCAGGGGAGAGAGGGTCGTACGTGGCTGTAGACAATCGTCGCCACCAAATCCCTCGGGACAGTCGCATTTGCCATTGAATTCGTTACAACCAGCATATTGAGCGCAAGTGTGGGCTGGTAGAAGACAGTTAAAGCTATAGGATTATCAGCAACTGTCATTCGATGCCGTAGGTTGTTGGAATAATCGCAGCATACCAAGGAGGGCATCCGTCGGGACGGTCATCCATGAGGGCCATCTTCGCCCGCAGTAGATCCGACTGCGAGTAGCTCGAGTTATAGGATCCCATCGCGAGGCCTGGCAAGAATGCCACGGCTCCGAAAAGGAGACTCCTCAAACTAGAAGGAGCCATGACTGCAGCGATACAAATATTATGCAGTTGGTGATGGAGCGAGTTGATGGCAAGAGTTGAAGGGCGATCGTTGGATGATGACCGGGAGCGATGAGCGCGACCGGGATAAGCTATGGCCGACGAGTGGCGCCCCGCGTTCCAGGTTAGGCACCCGAGGCAGGAACGGCCAACCAGCCTCCTTGAGAGTGACCTGCCGCAGAAGCGCGAGATGTGACTGGCTGGCACAGCCACATAATTATGGGACCCATGACTAGAATTTGGAGCATCCGCCTTCCCCAACCAGCAGGACGAACCATGCATGAGAGCTTCATCTGACCTGGGAAGGCGGAGTGACCAATGGTTGTTGCAGCATTGCTCACGAGCGAGAAACTTGACAGACTTCTCTTAGCCGTATGCAATTGCAACGGGAACATCCTCACTAGATGTGACGAAACACTGACTTGTTTCATCTATGTCTCCGTTCGTGGATGAAGAGGCTGTGACGTCATCGACATTCGGCGGGTTAGAGCAGATGAGACAACCGCTGCTTTCGTTCTCATGACCACATATCGCCGAAGTCGGCTCATAGTTAGCTGAACGACGATAACGCCTAGGTTGGGAATGGGAGTTTTACTTTACGCAATTGCCAATTTACTGGAAAACGCCTGCAGGCATAAGCTCTGTCGGTTTCAGGCTTCACTACCCTAGATAGCCTCATGTTGTAGCTGTCCTGCCTACGAGGACCTCCTTATATGTAGGCAAATATGAGTAGCACAATCGAGGTTTCGGATTGGCATTAATAGCGGACTCGATTCGCGTCAAGTTGTCTTTCATGCCACGTGGGAGTTGGTTGTTTGCGACTATTATACTCTCCGCCAAGTGTATCCCAACATTATAGCAACAAGATGCACCAATCCAGATAAGACAACATGAAGCTGACGCTAACCGTACTGGCAATAACCTCAGCATAGAGAATGTGAAATGGAAATTCCAAGTTACAATTCAACCATGAGAGGACAAGCTCCACGAGTGGAGGTTTGATTGGGTTGATCCCCAGATCTACACTCCGTTTAGCCAATTAAGCGTTGTGGAGAAGCACCCGCCAAACGGCGTTCCAAGATTGGCGTCTGTACTTGTAACGCAAAGGGCGTGTAAAGGCGCGCTTCAATAGTGGAGGTGAGGTTTGAACCGCCATGATCCAGCATACGCGGCCTTCACCCCCATGGCGACAGGTTCTCGTCCAAATGGTGCTTGAACAATGACATCGACACAGTAAACGGGAGTTCAGAAGGCCAATACCCTCCAATCATCTGTTCATCACGATATCTAAAGGCTACATCGAAGTCGAGGTTAAGCCAAGTCGAGGCAGTAGGTTCACGCACATTTCAGTCAAGATCAGCGGCGACATATCACAACCATGGTACGCATTACGCCCTTCACCGTCGAGCAATGGATGGACGAGTACGAGACAACGCCTGGCGTACTTAACATCGCCGAGACATGTGCCGCGTCTATATCTATAGATGACTTGGTTGGCATGTGCAAAGACCCAACAGCTCCAGGTCCCATCAACACCAGCGTCAAGCTCATATACGGTCCTATCCCCGGATCTCGTGCGTTGAGGGAGCGAGTTGCTTCCCACTGCAGTACCGAGGAAACGCAGCTCACGGCCGAGGATGTTGTCATCACCCAAGGCGCCATTGGGGCCAATTTCTTGACCCTCTATACACTTCTGGGACCCGGTGATCATGTCGTCTGTGTCTACCCGACGTACCAACAACTCTACGACGTTCCTCGAAGTGTCGGCGCCGACGTTACGCTGTGGAAGTTGCGGGAGGAGGACAGGTTTATCCCGAATGTCGACGAGTTGACCAGCTTGATCAAAGAGAACACCAAGGTATGAGTTGTAAAACCCTGTCTGCAAACATACGCTGACAGAAAGCTGCTGGATGGTGATCATCAATAACCCCAACAACCCTACCGGAGCACCCATCCCCAACAGCACGCTGCAGCGTATTGCCCAGGTGGCGGAAGAGAAAGGTGCCATCCTCTTCTCAGACGAGGTCTACCGCCCGCTCTTCCATGGGGGAGCCTCGGGACAAATGGAGGTGCCACAGCCAGCGACAACGCTGGGGTACCAGAAGACCATCTTAACGGGCTCAATGTCCAAGGGCTACGCATTGGCGGGCATCCGGGTAGGCTGGATCGCCAGCAGAGACAAGTCGATCATCTCGGCCATCATGTCAGCACGCGACTACACGACCATCAGCGTTTCTCAGATAGATGATCAAATCGCAAGCTACGCTCTTTCGCCAGCAGTCCGGCCCACGCTGGTCGAGCGCAACCTGGCCCTTGCAAGGACCAACGCGAAGCTGCTCAGGGAGTTCATGAACCGCCACAAGTCAGTATGCTCGTGGGTTGAGCCCAAGGCTGGTACAACGGCCTTTATTCGGTTCACCAAGAACGGCGAGCCCGTGGATGATGTCGAGTTTTGCATGGACCTATTGGACAAGACCAAAATCTTATTTGTTGCAGGCTCCCATTGTTTTGGAGGAGGCCAGGATTTCAAGGGTTATGTGCGAATGGGATATGTCTGCGAGACGGATGTGTTGGTCGCCGGATTGAAGGAACTCGGTGCTTATATCGACAAGAATCTGGCGTAGACGAACTATATGAAGATGACACCCAAAGAAATGCTTCAGATCGAGGAAGGATAGAAATAAATTGAGATACTCTAGGCATGGGGCAGAATGGATCAGCGGCAGAGATCTCGGCCGAGGCGTCGTCAGCAATTTAAACAGTACGTGCTAATTCACGGCAAGTGGGCATATGCGGTGTAAATTGCTGGATTTGAAAAAGGCCAGGGGCAGTGGCGTCAATTAATCGTCTGCCTGTGCCTGGAAACTGGGTCGATCTGACAGGCACCCAATGTGAAGGCGTTGATCATCACTTCTTGGCGGTCTCATCCGACGTGAACAAGGCTGTACGAATTCCGTATTGCTACTCAAGGAACTCGATCAAGCGCGCAACAGACAAGCCGTGTGCCATGACAATTAGGCGCCGCCGCCGAAGAAAAAAACAGCGAATGGAAACAACCGTCCTGTTACGGAGACAGCGCAATGACGGGAGGATTCAATAGCGAGAAAGAAGAAGAAAAGCACAAATCCAATATCACGGACCCCGACCGTCCCGAAAGCGACTCCCCGGCCTCATAGTTCTCGCTTACCGTCAGTGAGTGACTGGCACCCGTCGACAAGTTTTAAGACGATGACGACTCCTCCCCGGTCACGCCTTCCAGGGGTCTGTCCACGAGGCATCTTGGCGCTAATATCCGGAGTCTGTCGCTCGTTACCAAACTTAAGGCTGCTTGCGTGGCCCTCGTGCCGTTTCTCCCACCTCAATCCACCTTGTGTCAATTAACTCTTCCTTTGCTAACTATTGCCCTTGATTCGTCCATCATATTTTGCCCCCTGTTCTTCTTTTATTCCTTATCATCCCCCGCGTCCCCTCTTGTCCCATGCTCCACCGCAGTAGTATTGTCCTCGGGCCCTTTAACCTGTGTTTCTTTACTTGGTGCTTCACGAGACACCCTGCCATGTCCTAGTCTGCCCCTACGCGTCTCTGCACAACGTTTACAACTACGGAGACCAATTTACCACCCGACCAACTCCTGTTCGCAAGAAAAAGCACATCTTCGAAGGATTGGCCCTTCACATCTCGACTGGTTGGCTTCTCGCCCCATCCGCCCTATGGAGGAGGGTGGCGTTCTCCCATTTTACGCCATTCCTAAACTCGTTCCTGTCTACCTCTCGAGTCCTTGTTGCTCGTGGCTGCGATGAAGCTGTGGCTCGTGGGCGCTTCTCTGGTTTCAACATGGGGCCTTGTGCAAGCGCAAACCGTCCAGTGGAACATTGAACACCGCCAAATACGCAGAGGCTTGACTCGCCGCGCAAAGTCGACTTTTGAGGAAGTCATCAAGAACGAGAGAGCCATTGGAGGTTATTTTACCGAGGTCTCAGTCGGCAACCCGCCTCAAAACATCACGTTGCAACTTGACACTGGGAGTAGTGATGTCTGGGTTCCCTGGAGCTCTGCAAAAATATGCAAACGGAAAGATGGCGCTGGGTGCCCTATTGGAAGCTGTATGATTCCCATCATCCCACATGTCCCTGGATCCTCAATCACTGACAGTTAATGGCAGTCAATCCTGACAAATCCGACTCATTTAAGCCTGTCGGGCCCGGCAAATTCGATATTGGCTTCATGGACGACAGCTTCGCCAAAGGCGACTATTTTGTCGATCGTTTCGAATTGGGTGGTGCAGTCATCAAAAACCTGACCATGGGCCTGGGTGTGAATACCGACATCCGTTTTGGTTTGATTGGCGTGGGTTACGCCATAAATGAGGCCTCGTCTGAGACCACAGATGTTGTCTATCCTAACCTCCCTGTCGCCTTGTGGCAAGGAGGCCATATCAACACCATCGCTTATAGTCTCTGGCTCAACGATCTCGACGCCAAGTCGGGCAACATCCTGTTTGGGGGCGTTGACACTGAAAAGTATGTTGGCGAAATGAGCCGAATCAACATCACACCCCAGGACGGCCACTACCTTCACTTCACCGTTCCCCTGACTTCGCTCGTCGCCAGTAGTCCCAGCGGCAGCGATATCCTCACCTCAAAAAGCTTTCCCATCAAAGCAGTGCTAGATTCTGGAACAACTCTCAGCTACCTACCCCAAGATCTGACGGCTGAAATATGGGAGGAGGTTGGTGCCGTTTATTCCAAAGAAGATGAACTGGCTGTGTTACCATGCTCGTACAGAAAACACCAAGGGAACTTTACCTTTGGCTTCGCCGGACCTGACGGCCCTCGCATCAGTGTAGCCATGGACGAGCTGGTCATAGACGTGACTGACGGACAAAAGGCCACGTTCCAAGCAGGGGCATACAAGGGCGAGCTCGCCTGCGTTTTCGGGATACAGAACGACTCTAGCGATCTATTTCTTCTCGGGAGCAGCTTCCTTCGATCCGCCTATATCGTTTATGATTTGGTCAATAACGAGATTGGGATGGCTGCGACTGACTTCAATGCTACTGATAGCAAGATTGTTGCGTTCGAAAGCTACGGAGATGTTATCCCGTCTGCGACGGCAGCACGCAATCAAAAAGGAGCGACTCAAAAGCCGACAGCCACTGGTCATGACTTCACTGCCGCCGACGGGTTTCAAAAGGATGAATCAGACTCAGATTCAGACAACACTGCATCTCTGCTGACTCCTTCTGGAACCAACCTAGTGCTGGTCGTCGCCACAGTGAGCTTCATGCTCCTCGGAGGAGGCATTTTCTCAATCAATGTCCAATAAGGACCTTCTGGAGTTTGGTTGCATCGCTGAATCGCATGTAAATCGGGCTGCAGGTTTATTGGGGTGGCGTTCAAGGGTTGAGTTGACATGGGCTGATTTTGGGAGTTCATACGGCCGGACGGAGCCGTCGGTTGTGAGGGACATGGACGGCGTACTGAGCGGCAAAAATCCGACAAATGATACCAGTGTAACGATGGGAACGTACAGACTCGACGTATATAATTATCAAGAGGAAAACTTGACGACTCCAAACTGCAGTTGGTGATTTCCTTTAATTTCTGAGGTTCAGATAACCCGGCTGTCGGCTCCTTTCAACCTAAAGTTACAGGGACCGTTGGAGGGAATTAAGTGCTAATGGCGAATCAGAGACGCGCATGCACGTGCTGGCGCGACGTCTCCTGCTAATCCCGATGGAAAAAAATGTTTCCTAATCGGCCTTTGATCATTAGCAACCCTTTCCCCAACTTCTTCGTTGGAGTCAAGATTGCAAAATGAGGGCAACGAGGGCTGCTAGATGGCTCAATTGCCGTCTGATACTTGGTTCGCAGCAGCCGAGCTGTGGTAGCCACTTCTTCAATGTGTCCCCTGCTGTCTCTGCTTGGGAGAGCCGACGAGCCTTCAGCCAGACGAAGCGCACCTGCAGCGCAGCGCAAGAAGCGTGAGATCCCAATGACCCGTTTTCTGGTGCTTGACGCATTGCTGATCCCTCAATTAGCCTCAGGAAGGCTCAGCAAGATGCTGCCAGCTTGACGCCTGAGTATGTCGCTGCCAACATGAACCCCGAGGAGGCCAAACGCCTGTCTCGAGTTCGCAACATCGGTATTGCGGTATGATCATGCCCCCTCGCCGAGTCCCCCCTTTCGCTGACCCAATTCAATAGGCACACATCGACAGTGGAAAAACGACCGTCACCGAGCGAGTCCTGTTCTACACCGGCCGAATCAATGCGATCCACGAAGTTCGAGGCAAGGATGCCGTCGGCGCCAAGATGGACTCCATGGAACTCGAGAGGGAAAAGGGCATCACCATCCAGTCTGCGGCCACGTTTGCCGACTGGAAGAAAATGGAAAACGGCAAAGAGGAAACCTACCACTTCAACCTGATTGATACACCTGGTCACATTGATTTCACCATTGAGGTCGAGCGCGCTCTGCGAGTCCTCGACGGTGCTGTCATGATTCTGTGCGCTGTGAGCGGCGTCCAGTCTCAGACCATCACCGTCGACCGTCAAATGAAGCGTTACAATGTCCCCCGAATCTCCTTCGTCAACAAGATGGACCGTATGGGTGCCAACCCCTGGAAGGCCGTCGAGCAGATCAACACCAAGCTCAAGATTCCCGCCGCTGCCATCCAGGTTCCCATTGGTGCCGAGGATGAGTTCCAGGGTGTTGTCGATCTGATCAACATGCAGGCTATGTACTTTGAGGGCCCCCGTGGTACCAAGGTTCGCGTCACCGACCAGATTCCTGGCCCGCTCCAGGAGCTCGTCAAGGAGAAGCGCCAGGCCCTGGTTGAGAAGCTAGCCGATGTCGATGATGAGATTGCCGAGCTCTATCTCGAGGAGCAGGAGCCGACCAACCAGCAGATCAAGGCCGCTATCCGCCGTGCTACCATCGCCCGAAAATTCACTGCCGTCATGATGGGCTCGGCCCTTGCCGACAAGGGTGTCCAGCCCATGCTCGACGCCGTCTGCGATTACCTGCCCAACCCCTCCGAGATCGAGAACACTGGTCTGGACAAGTCCAACAATGAGAAGCCTGTCAAGTTGGTTCCCTACAACTCCCTTCCCTTCGTCGGTCTGGCCTTCAAGCTCGAGGAGAACAACTACGGCCAGCTCACCTACATCCGAGTCTACCAGGGCAAGCTGAGCAAGGGTACCTACTTGTTCAACTCGCGAACCGACAAGAAGGTCCGAATTCCCCGTATTGTCCGCATGCACTCCAACGAGATGGAGGATGTCTCCGAGGTCGGTGCCGGCGAGATCTGCGCTGTCTTTGGTGTCGACTGTGCCTCTGGTGATACCTTTACCGACGGTGGTCTCCCTTATACCATGACTTCCATGTTCGTCCCCGATGCTGTCATGTCGCTCTCTATCACGCCTAAGCGAACCGGCGATGCCGACAACTTCAGTAAGGCCATGAACCGATTCCAGCGTGAGGATCCTACCTTCCGTGTCCACGTCGACGCTGAGAGTGAGGAGACCATCATTTCGGGTATGGGTGAACTGCATCTCGAGGTTTATGTTGAGCGTCTGAAGCGAGAGTACAAGACGGAGTGTGCCACTGGCCAGCCTCGTGTTGCCTACCGAGAGACCATCGCCCGAAGGGCCGACTATGACTTCCTGTTCAAGCGACAGAGCGGTGGTCCCGGTGACTTCGCCCGTGTTGCTGGTTGGATCGAGCCTAACGATAAGCCTGATGAGAATCACTACGAGAGCCAGGTTGTCGGTGGCAATATCCCCGACAAGTTCCTCTCGGCCTGTGGAAAGGGTTTCGACACTGTTTGCGAGAAGGGTCCTCTCCTGGGCCACAGGGTTATTGGCGCCAAGATGATTGTCAACGATGGTGCCACCCACGTTACCGATTCTTCCGATTACGCTTTCAACCTGGCCACCCAGATGGCCTTCCGAAAAGCCTTCCCCGAAGCTGGTGGGCAGGTTCTCGAGCCTCTGATGAAGACCACCATCACCGCCCCTAACGAGTTCCAAGGCAACATTCTGATGCTCATGAACAAGCGCAATGCTACCATTCACGATACTGACATCGGCACCGAGGACTTTACCCTTATTTGCGACTGCAGTCTGAACGCTATGTTCGGCTTCAGCTCTCAGCTTCGTGCTGCCACTCAGGGCAAGGGCGAGTTCAGCATGGAGTTTAGCCACTACGCCCCGGCCCCCCCTCATCTCCAGTATGTATCTTCTGACGTTTCATTCAAGCAACATCATCGTTAACCAGGTTTACAGGAAGGAGTTGGTTGCCAAGTATCAGGCTGAGCTTGAGGCCAAGCGAACCAAGTAAGATGGTTACTGGAGTGTGAGATACGACGGCCGAGCATCTAGGTGATGTGACGGCTGTGAGAGGCATAGTGTGCCGTGTTGTAAAATACATATGGATAGGTTGTATGATCTTGTAACATATTGTCATACGGAGGCCACCTGTTAATAGGGGCAGGAAGATGTCAACGACGCATTTAGACGAATAACAGGGCTGGATGGGGATATTACTGCCATGAAACGGCAGTTGAGAAAAGATGGGTAAACAGAAGGATGTATAGAACATACAACCCCCTCTAGACCAATTCTTTTTAATTATCCATATTGATGTGAAAACTCCTAAGCTACATTCGATTGCTGGCTTACACGTACAGTAGTACAGCAACAGTGGTCTGACCTAGACATCTAACTTTTGGGATATTCCTACAGGCGTCGGAGAATGTCGGCGACAACCTCCTCGGTAGTGGCCTTACCACCCAGATCAGGGCTCAGCAGCTTACCGTCCTCGAGGTTACCATCAACAGCAGCATAGATCTTGGCAGCAGCCTCCTCTTCGTCGAGAAACTCGAGCATCAGAGCGGTCGACCGCAGAGTGGCGATGGGGTTGGCGATGTTCTGGCCCTGAATGTCAGGGGCACTGCCGTGGCAAGGCTCACCGATGGCGAAGCCCTCACCAACGTTGGCGCTAGGAACAAGTCCCAAGCTGCCGACGAGGGCAGCAGCGCCGTCAGACAGAATGTCGCCGTACAGGTTGGGGGCGACAATCACATCGTAATCTTCGGGCTGGCGGAAGAGCTTATAGACCATGGAGTCGACGATCTGCTCCTCGACGGAGACGGAGGCGTACCTGGGGTCGGCAAGGGCCCTCTTGCAGGTGGTGCGGAAGAGGCCGTCGGTCTGGGACAGGACGTTGGACTTGTGGGTGATGGTGACGAGGGGAGACTTGTGGATGCTCGAGGCGCCGGCGTCGCGGATCTTCTGGCGGCGCAGGGCAATGTCACCAGCCATGGCAGCGATGCGGAACGACGCCTTCTCCGAGATGCGCTTGATGGCCTCGGCGACCTTGCCCTCGGGGGTGTCACGGGTGGTCTCCTGCTTGACGTACAGATCCTCCGTGTTCTCGCGGACAATGACCATGTCAATGGGCTTGGCAGCCGTCATAACGGTCTTGACGGGGCGGACGTTGGCGTACAGGTCGAGCTTCTTGCGCAGGGCGACGATGGGGCTCGAGTAGCCCTTGACGGCCTGGGTCGGCGAGCTCACGGCGCCGAAGAGGGCGCCGTCGCACTCATTTTTGAGCACCTCGACCGTCTTGTCGGGCAGCGCGGCGCCCGTCTGCTCAAACGTCTCAAAGCCCGCCTTGAGGTCGACAAAGTCGAACTTGAGGCCGAGCGAGGCCGGCAGGGCCTCGAGGATGCGGCGGCCGGCGGGGATCACCTCCTTGCCGATGCCGTCACCAGGAATGAGGCCTTGAGCGTAATTTGTCAGTCATGTGCGCTTCGTTAGGACGTGAGCAGAGTGTGTACCGATTCTGAGGGTTCGGAGGGACATGGTGGGCGCAATTGGTGTAGAGAGGTTGTTCAAGTTTTGTCGTCCGAGGACCGGAGATGGATAAGAAAACCAACGCGCGCTGGCTTTTTGGTGTCGGGGAAAATTTGGGCGGCTGCGAAAGCGCCGGACCGGAGGAACAAGGTTTACAGCAGCGCCTAGGTTAAGGATAGATGCTAAATAAAGGGTTAGAGAATCTCGGTCTATTCTGAAAATCAATAAACTTTTCTTTATCAAGACAGCTACGGAGTATGTTAGGTATGATGCAAGCCTGCGCCAATGTCCTCTTGCTATGTGCCGCCCTCCGATACAGGTACGCAGCACTCCGTAGAGCTGACGATAGAGCCGAGAATATCAGTCCACTTAGATGACTCTTTCACCAACTCGCACGTACTTTCTCTTACGACCTCACCGATCAGGACTGCAAGGACTGTCGAACGGTTGACCTTTATTGGCTATCAATAGTCGCTTGGCCTCGACATTGAACAGAGCTTGACCTCAGGACGAGCAGTGAATGTGGGGAGAGCAATAAGACACATACGACCCCACATAAGCTCATATGCGATGCCTAGCAGTGAAGCAGCACCTGGCCAACAAAGCCAATAACGGAGCCTATCAAAGTCAACAAAAAGCTTCTGGATCATTTGGAAGAAGCATGTCATTTGGACAAGGCCTGCAAGCAGCCAGAGGGACAGAAAAAGAGCTGAGAGCTGGGGGAGAAGCGGAGGAGGGGAAAAAGGGGTAGAGAAGGACGATGGCCCAGGAACAAGTCATCTGCCTGCCATTGGCCCAGCTGCTGCTAGTTTGCGGCCGGTCCGTCCCTTGTCGAGTTGATGTTGGTGTCATTTCGACTAACAACACGCATGTGACTTTGTAGTAAATACGTACCTTAGGTAAGGTAGGCAAGTAAAGTAGGTAGGTTGTTTGAGCACTGCCCGGAAGTCAACACTCTGGTGGATCGGTGTAGATGCATGCTGTTTGGTTGCATAATACTTCCTCAACGTGTCGGCTCTGGAAGCTCCCTTTGTTTCAAATCGTCCAGGGAATACAACCTTGTGCCGCCGCCTGCAACGGGTGAGGAGGACACTTGGTTTACTGGCCTGCCAGTTGCTGGGCCGCCACGGCGCCGCCAGACCAGCCATGATCCTCATGATGGTAATTTAATGTCCCCGGCTAAACCTGAAGTGAACGAGGTCCATCCAAGGCCTCATTTCGACTGGGCCCCTGCCTGAACGCCGTGAGCCCGTCGCATACCTGGGGGCCCATCCAGTCTATTGATTGATGAATGGTGCAGCGGGTACGAGTAGATGTCACCGAGCAACCTTTGGTGGTTGGCCTGATAGTACTCCATAGTGGGGGAGACAAATTCATTGTGCTGTGATAACCTCTCGTTGCCGAGAGAGCCAGAAAGTTATTGGGTATTTGCTCACATAGATAAGAGCTGAATAGCCTGGACAACAGACTTGGCAACCAAATCCATTCCGGCTTGCAAACATGCGCCTGAATATGATGCCCGACCCGACTCCATCCTGTCATGTGTAGCCCCTATTATTCTGCAACAGACCAGCGCAACAGCACCAGCACCGCTCTCCCGCGGGTGCCAGTCCAAGCCCCATGGGATACATCCACTGGCAAGTACCCCATGAGCGCTGAAACGGTTTCTGCAGTACCTCGCTAGCGCAGTTCCAGCAGGTACCCCCTGTCGGCCATGCCCGCCGTACCAGGCCCTCAACCCACTAACAAGCCCCCGAGCCCGTCCCTGTGCCGTGTGCCCGTACCTGACGGGAGTACCTCCCTGTGCCTTGTGCGACGGATGACCCTCCCGCTCATAACCAGACAACACCTCATCCCATCCATCCCATCACATCAACCCCGAACCTGCGCCTCTTGCTGAACTGTACAACCTCCCAAAGACCTCGAGGTCTCCCGACCGAGATCTCCTTCTGCCTCTGCCTCGCCTCAACTCATCTCGTCTCCAGAGCCCTCAGCAATCATGAGTCAGGTCAAGAACCTGCGTGCCATGTTCGAGAATAAAGGCGACACGAGCCCGCCCGATGAACGAGGCCGATCGTCCGGCGCGTCCACACCCGTCCCAGGTACGACCAGAACCCGCTCCTCACGACCATTATCATCATGGCCTTGATGCTTGCCTTCTCTGGCGGAGAGTGCACTTTGGAAGCTGTTGCAATAGTTGCAGCTTTTAAACCGGAAGCTGTTGAAGCTGCTGCTCTAGTTGCTCCTGTCGGCTCTACCTCCCTCCCTCCC
>JAAVUK010000304.1:0-25523 GCA_014899095.1 Fusarium buxicola
GTTCGGAATGGATGGAAGTGGTGTCATGAGATTTTTCGGGCGTTGCAAGGGGACGGGTTGAATTGCGGGGTTTTGATTGGCGCGGAGTAGCTTCGGATGAGAGGAGGTGAGCCCGTGGATGAATGAGCTTCACTTGAGGATTGTCGATGAGGGAGCGAAGAAAATGGTACGAATATCCATGTCATTATGGGGTGAACGAACTACTACGAGTTTGAGCAGGTCTGCTGGTATTGGGATCCGGCTTGAACGCAGTACAGTTCAAGTTTGCAGCGCCAATTGGAACGAGGTTCACTGGACCAAGATGCCAAAGGGTAGGTATCGAGCGGTTGTGGCGCACAGGTATACGGATATTAAGAAAGGATTCAATCAGCGAGGCAATGGTTCAGTGACTACGAGTGCTTCCATATGGGAGGACCTATTCGCATGAGACAGGAGACCGAACGTCTGCGGCAGAGGCAGAGCGGATGATGACCCAACAGCATGTTCCGAAGGGGACGCGACTCCCAACCATCATGTGCCTGCGGCGTGTTAAATCATAGATAATCAGATCACGACGGGTTCGTTGCGAGATTCGCACAAAGAGGGCCAGTGTAGCATGTCGCAGAGCAATAGTTCAACACCGAGGTACGGCCAGTTTTTTTTAATCTAAGCATGACCTTTATCCACGAATCGCCTGGCTCTTCTTCATGCCATCGCGTAAAGCGACGCACACAATGAAAAGATAGTGGGTAGATCAAAAATTACGCCCCCTATGGCCCCGAAGGACAATAGAGCATGGAACGACACCGCGATGTGCAATGCAGGCCCTCCAGGCTGATTTCCCTCAATCATGAGCGAGGGTAAATCGGAACAAGGTAAGTATGAAGAGAAAAGAGAAAAACAATCAAAGGGTGGCGGCGAGGTGAGAATTTATAGGCTCTAGAGGAATATGTTGGTGCCTTGGGATTTAGGCTGAAAATGGGATGCTGGGGGTGGGATGCCTGGGGCTGAGGGAGATTGGGTTCTCGGGTGCATGGACCACGTAATTTTGAGCCTGCACTGAAGCACTCGGTGTCTGCGGGTGAGGATGCCGAGTCACTGAAGAGTGGTTGAATGCACTTCTGCCTGGTAACAAGCATCTGGCATGTTATAAGATAGTGCATTGGACACTTTCAGTTGCATTGTCCCAAGAACGGAGTTTGGGAGGACAGCCTCTGCTGCCTGACACCTGTAGGCATGCCGAGCCAACAGCACCTTCAGACTCGGACTAACATCCGACTTCTACTGAACCAGAAATGGCAACTTTTAACCGACGCCGCAGATGGTTCTCCGGCATCTTTTCTGACGGCACCTTTAACTAATGCAATCCACACATGGCTAGGATGACAGCATCTGACCCTTGCTCGGCATTCACATCTCCAACATACCCCAAGACTCCATATCCAATTCGCGTGAGAGCAGCAGGACTCTCTCCTTCAACGTGTACACTATCAGGAGTGAAAACCCTCGACTCACGAACCGAATTGTCGTTCGTCACATACCAAGCATCCCCAGGGGCGACATTCTTCACGAAGACGGCCTTTTGGCTGTATTCTGACGGAAGGTTCTCGGCCATGTCCTCAGCAACCGCCTCGCGGTTTAGCACAACGGTTGTCCTGTGATATGAAACCACCTCCCACGACAAGCCTGCTCGCGCCCAAAAGTTTTTCAAGTTCATTAGGTTGGCAAAAGCTGGGAAATGGCCCATGACTACCGCTCTCCCGCCGCGGCGCACGTACTCTAAGACTGCATCCCACACACGTTCATTCTCAGATATGGTTATGGCTTCGTCGGTAACGAGGACGGCTGACGGCTTTGGCTCTTTCGAAAGCAATGAAATGGCGGAATCTGCCTCTCGAGCGCGCTGGAAGCCGACCTTGGATCTGATTCCTTTCAGGAGAGAGGCATACATGTCATCAAAGATAGACATGTAGTTGAGCGAGATGGATAGGACCCATTGTTCCGCTGTGTGATTTGCCGTCATGGTCAGGATCTGGCTCTCGTTCTTGACTTCTTGACGTGGTGAGTTGGAGACGATTCCTTATAATTCGATTGCAAAACAACGCAATTCGAATTTCTGTTCACATCTGAGTCAATATAGTATCCATTATGTCTATCAAATGCTAGTACACACGGATACTGTCGGCCTTCACTTCACCGTGAAGAAACTTCCGCAGGGGTCTTAAGAGGAAACACCGAGCATCTCGGACAATGTAACAGCGAGGTTCAAATCGGCCATCGCCACAACGATTTTCCGTCCGTGGAGGATTTTTGCCAGGCACGGGCACGGGCAGGCACACCCTATGGACCCGACGCTAACAATGCCCCCAGCCCCACCTGCACGCACAACACGTGACCCACGAGCAACTTCCCAGCGCTCGCGTAAACCCCCACCAGTAGGGCAAACCCTTCTTGGAATTTGACAAGCCTCAACCCTCCGAAATTTCCACGCCTCACGACCCGACCGACCATCGACAATCGGAGCACGTTTGATCGCAAGCAGACACAATGGTATGGACACGCGCGCCCAATGCGATGCTCATCATCGCCCTCAGCAGCACGTACTGACCGTTTCTCCCACAGGCGATCAAGCACAACCAGAAGCTTCTCAAGAACCGTGAGCATCCACCGACGACAAGCGACGATATCAAAAACTCCAGCGACTGACCCCTCGAACAGATTTCCGCAAGGATTGGCAGCGCCGGGTTCGAACCCACTTCGACCAGGTATGGCGACACCCGCACCTGACGAGAGACGCTGCCGTCTCGGCTTGGAATTGTAGAGTCAAAATTATTAACTCTGGAATAGCCCGGCAAGAAGTCGCGGAGACGCACAGCTCGCCAGGCCAAGGCTGCTGCCCTCGCTCCCCGTCCCGTCGACAAGCTCCGACCTATTGTGCGATGCCCTACCATCAAGTACAACCGCCGTGTCCGTTCCGGCCGCGGTTTCACCCTGGCTGAGCTCAAGGTATGATTTTCCTGGTGTTTCTCAGTCGACTCAAAATCACACAGCCGACGAGAGAAACATGCTTAAAAAAAAATGGTTCATAATCTGACAACTTCGCAGGAGGCTGGTATTCCCAAGACCTTCGCTACCACCATCGGTATCTCCGTCGATTCCCGCCGACAGAACCTCAGCGAGGAGTCCCTGGCCACCAACGTCGCCCGCCTCAAGGCCTACCAGGAGCGACTGATCCTTCTCCCCCGCCGATCCAACGCCCCCAAGAAGGGTGACACCAAGACCGACGTGTCCAAGGTCGAGAGGGCTTCCCTTGTCTCCGCTGCCTTCCCCATTGCCGCCACCGACCTTGCTGTCAAGGAGATCAAGAAGAGCGAGATGCCTTCGGCCATTGAGGCTGGTGCGTACCGAACTCTCCGCGTCGCCCGAAGCAACGCTCGATACGAGGGTGCCCGACAGAAGCGTGTGCGGGATGCGACCGAGGCCGAGACGGCCAAGAAATAAACTTGCAAAAAGGGAACTGGTGTTTGAGGGTTTTGCTCTTTGCGTCTCTAAGGGAGGGGCAACGTCGGTTCGAGGCTCTGATGATAGGCTTGGCCGGGTTTGGAGGGAGGATACTCTAGGTCCAGCTCAAGAAATTTACTGCATGATCACCGGCTTTGTTCTGTAATCAGTTGGCCAATGGATGCATCGCGTGCTTTGTCAAAAGTTATCCTTTCTTTCTAACCTTGCTCCCATGCTCTGCGTGTTTGATTTTTGAGTGACTTGACTTGTTACTTTCATCTATCATCAAGCCTGCGTCTATAACCTGACCATGGACTCTAACCTGAGATATGAACGCCCCACTAGTTTTCCGTCTTGCTTGGTGCAAGCAACTCTGTGCCCTGTCTGATCAAGTCCTGCAACAAGGCCAACTGCGTCGACTCGAGGTCTTCCCCATTCTTCGTAATCTCTGTGCACAAGACCAAGCAATTCTCCCTGTCCACCTTGGTCATGTTGGCCTGCTGTTTCGGATCGACCTGCTGAGGTTCAAGGCCTAATCCTTCAGGAATGGCTGGAGCAGCGTCAGAGGCAGCAGCTTCGAGCTGACGGGCTTGGTCTCTGTTTGGTGTCGCTTGGCCAGTGACTGCACGACTGAGAGCATCAAGCGACCCCGAAACAGCGAGGACACTGGTGACGACTCGAGCACCGTCTTTGGATCGTGACATGAGGGCAAAGACGAACCATGCCTCGGATCTCAGGATGGGCCATTTCTCCTGAGTAACGAGGAATGAAAGCGCCTTGGACAAGTCATGCTTGGCGTAAAACAGGCTCCTTGTCTGGTTCCCCTTGCCTTCATCGAGGGTCTCGGCGACGGAGCCATCATGCAGAGTCTCCCACTCTGGAAGAGCCTCGTCGACGGGCGTCGTATGAAGTATACGGCAAATGGAAGCAACACTACGCGCAGCCTCAAGCTTCGTCGGCTCCGTATCAGATCTATCAAACAGGGAGATGATGTCATGAACGCTCGTGTGCTGGCTCGGCGAGTCTCCCGAGTCTATAATCCGGGGCGCACAAATGCGCTGGACATTACTGGCACAATTGACGAGAAGCAGGCGGATGAGTGACACAGCGGAGAACTGGACCTGTGGAAGAGTGTCGATGATCAATATCCGGGGGATACTCGTGGGTTCCAGCAGATCGCCGAGCAATGGCTTGTTCTGGGCAGGAATAGCGAGATTCTTGAGAAATGAAAGCGCTGAGTGGAGTTGCTGAGCATCGGTGATGGAGGAGTCGGAGAGGAGGCTGATGAGAGGACGATGAGCCTGCTGAGTCTGGACGAGAGCCACGGAAACCTCATCCGAGCGTGAGAGGTTTCCCAAAGCAAGACAGGCTGCCGACTGAAGATTCGGGTGTGTCCCTTGAAGCCACTTGAGGAGTGATTGCGGCACAGAGCTGTCAAGGGGGTAGTAAGTCGCAAAGGCATCATTGCCCGTCAAGTCCGCCAGAGTCGTCAGCAACGAGGTACACAGCCGCCTCAGCAATTTAGCTGTCTCTTGATCCTCAACTTGGCCTTCAAACTGCGTATGCGCAAAGTCAAACGCCGTCATGAACGTATCCATCTGTTGTCCCTTGAGGAGGCTTTCCTGGAAAGTTTCGTTGGCCAGACAGCTGGCTGCCATGGAGATGAGAATCATGAAATCCTCCACATCGTCACTGAATGGAGGACTGGTAGAGAGATTGAGGAGGACCTGAACAGTCTGGGAATCTGCGATCGCCGGCTCTCCATTTTGGGTGGCTAGGAGGGCGAGGATTTTGCAAAAGTAGGTGATGAGGGCGCTAAAGTTGGAGATATTGGGTGATTGAAGAAGGGAGATAAGCTGGCTACTGAGTCGTGACTCGGAGGCGAGGAGTTGAGCCGGTTCTACCAATGTTAGTATCTGTTCCCATGTTAGGACAGACGCTGCATGCGGACTCACCGTAGTCGACAAGGATGTTGTAAAGAACGGGGATCAAGTATGGGATGAGGCTCTCATCCTGGAGATGGTTGGCGATTGAGATCAGATACTTTCCCTCGACAACCCGCGCGCGGTTCTCGTCTGTATCAGCGCAAGAGTTGCCAACGATGCGCAAGGCGTGGACCTTGACACCATGACTTTGCTGTTCGCCCGACGCAACGACCTCGAGGAAAAATTCGAGTATACCAGAGTCGCCATATGGTATCCTCCATGCCACTACGCCAAAGTTAGTTGAACCTGAATAAAGCACGATACATCTTGTAAGGGACTGACCGTCTCGGCTTCCATCCCCTAGTGCTTTGGCTACAGCTTCCAGTGAGCCTGCCTGCTGCGACCCCTGTTTGCAGGTTTCCAACACGGTCGACAACAGTCCAGTCCTCTTGGACTGTGCATCTTGAGGCTCCTTGGTCTCATCGTAGGCATTTGGTGACAAACCACTGCCCTCACGTTGCAGCAATGCAGCAACATCCTCAGGACTCATCGCCATGGTGACGAGTGGAGTGAACGAAGGATAGAGGAAACTAGATACAATAATCAAAATATTGCGTTTCTATCAGCTTAGCTGGCACTTTCTCGTACGTAGATAGATATACCTACAGGGGGCTAGGGCACGGCTGGGCTGAAAGTCCTAGATCGTCTTTCAGGGATTGAGGTTCAGTTGAGTGAGAGTTTCCTTGCCAACACACTCCACGGTTACAAAACAACTTTGTATGTTTTTTCAAAAGAAGACAACACCTGCAGCTGCTGAAAAGGCCCTTGTCTTGGAGCCAAAGGTCTTCATTGTCAGCCAACATGCTATGCTCATCCCCCACTGCCGCGGGGCAGACACCTCGGTGAATACCGGTGAACACCGGTGAACAAGTCGCTTCCCGACGGCTGGACCCCGGCTAAATCAGACCCTGCCGGTCGGTCGGAGGGTGCAAAATTCCGACCTCGGAATGATCCGCATCCGCATTCGCATCCGCCAATTCTTTGCTCTGGGGAAAAAGTCGACGGGTGGTTCCAGCAGCAGCCGTTTCTACAGCCCATCCCCACGATCACGATCCTCTTCCCCGTCGCGAACGAGGGACGATTTTCAACATCGCGATCTAGCGATATCTCGACCTTTTTCCTGGACACGCCTTCTCTGGCGCGAGCGTCAATTTCTTTCCGTTGTTGATAACCCTTCACAATGGTATGCGCGCGCACCCTGTCTGAGCCGAAAGCCGACGCTGGCTTGTCGCCTCTCGAATTGCCGTCCTTCGGCTGCGTACAATCGTCCACTTGTTAACATGACTCCTCATAGGCGCACAAATTCGTCATCACGGCCTTCCTCACAGGCTCCCGAATCCTCGGCCGGTCCTTCGTAGCCGCCTACAAGCAAGCCCAGGCCGCCTCAGCCTACCAGCGCCACCAGGCCAAGATGGGCAACACCACTGGCGGCGCCTCGCTCTCCTCCGGCATGACCCTCGACGAGGCCTGCAAGATCCTTGACGTCAAGCCCCCTGCTGGCGGTCAAGCCAACATCGAAGAGGTGCTAGGGCGCTACAAGCGACTGTTTGACTCCAATGATCCTCAGAAGGGCGGCAGCTTCTACCTCCAGAGCAAGATTGTGAGAGCCAAGGAGCGATTCGAGCGCGAGCTCGGACCCATACGGGAGAAGATGGAGCAGGAGGCCGAAGTCAAAGACGGTTGGAAGCCCAAGGTCTACAAGGACCGGTAGACGTGGCGACCCGCTTGGCACAAGAATGGATGGACTCGACCCCAGTCGCGGAGAGGCGGCACTGTATGATTTGGCCAGGGAGCAACACATCGCCACGCAGCGTCCTGGCCTTCCGAGGAGTTCTTGGGGGAGGAATTCGGAGCTCATTGAGGGAGAGGGGAGTTTCTCCGTGTAAACATGTACATCTTCACTCGACTGCGGCATGGCACGGCGTTTTTGGGATATCAGGGGCGTGATGAGCCGCTGGAGGTTGGTTCTTAGACGAAGGAAAAAGACAGACGACCTATGTTATGTTTTAATACAATTGTACGATATCGACTGGAGCTATAGTTGAACCAGAAGCTCTTTGCTGCAAACCTCGACCTCTACATGAGACACCATGACCCTTCTAGAACGACGGTCGACCGACATGCCCAGACGTACTCTAGACTGATACATCCTGATGTAGGGTAGCCCGAAGACTGGATTCCAAGTGTGTAATGCAACGCTGTTGCGTCTCTGTGTCCCCGTTGACTCTTGATGGTGATGGTGGATAGATCCCGTCAACGATTCCAATTCGTATAGCTTCCAGAACATCCACGCTGCCCTGTCCTCTCACTCAGATCACTGTAGACACTAGAGCTATATCCATCGAGAACAAGATCAATGGTATCACGACTCCGTCCCTCGCCGGATACCACCTCCGTATCCGACTCGGCACCCCGAGTCACGGACCCACTTCCCCGAACATCCCCCGTCAAGTCTCTCCGGCCCAACATGTCATAATTCGGCGGCACACTACTCTCCGCCTCCAAACCCCGGCTATCAGTCTGCTGTATGATAGAAAAGAACGACCATGTAGACCGCGCCGTCGGGTTGGGGAACGGCCCGCTGACGAGACGGATGTTCGGACGCACGGCTGCGCGTGCAGCGGCACGTCGTCGTCGGTAGAATAGCGCGAAGAGGGCGAGTAGAAGAATGAAAAGGAGCGCGGCTAGAGCGCCTACGACTATGCCGACTATCTCGCCAGTGGATAGGGATGATGGCTTGTCGGGCGTCGTGGTCGTCGAAGGCGGAGACTCTTCTGCGGCGGAGGCGGTTGTGGACGGGGTGTATGAGGAGGTGATCGGCGCTGACGACCGAGTAGACGTGCTGCTTTCTTCGGGATCTCCTAGGGTTGAGAATTCGATTAATGGCGCGGTGAGAGTTATGCTTTCGAACGGTATTGTCAAGGGCTCTTCTTCGCTCAGACTGGCCGTACTCCGAAGATCCTCGTCGTCTATGGAGGAAGTCGGATAGAGTTGCACAGTCGAGAAAATATCAAAGACATTGCTGGAAGAAGGTCGTCGGAACATATGACGAGGCCCGTTTTGGGCGCAAGAGTTGATAGGACTGTCAGTCTGGTGTGCATTACACTCATGATCCTCTGCCACGGGGTCGATAGACGGTGCTGGAGTCTCGTTGTCACTTCCGGATTTAGTACAAGCAACACCTTGAAGAGCCACCTGGAAGAACTTACGCATCTTCGGAGTCGTTCGTGCTGAGTTGCAGTTTGATCTCTCTGGCTGTGAAGCGCTCGCTGGAGGAGCACACGGCTGCTGCTGCGGCTTGCTCAGCGAGGAGGTAGAGGAGTGACATCTTGGAACACTCTTGTCCCAGAGAAGCAAGATCTCTAGCTGTGAACAACAAGACGACACTTCGCTAGAGAATATCTAGAGAATGGCAAGAGGAGGGGTTTCCAAAGGAAATCCCAAAGTTGGAAATACCACGCAAGTGGGAGAGCATCTGAATGGGCGAACATCCAAGAGTTTGCTGTGTGCTGATTCATTGTATAGTAAGGCCTTGTATCTGATGTTTGCTACAAGCCGTTTGTGGAATTAGTGAGCAGATGCTCGTTGTTGATAGACCTTTATCGGTGTTTCAAACAACTTGTGTAGCTGCTTGAGCGTTTGTCACGGGATAATGAGATGGCTCTCGATACGATGTACTTTGCGTTGTGGAATCACGTTTAGTATTGGAGCAACTATTTGCTACCGAGTGCTCTGAGTAGATGTTTTCTGTCGAGTGACTCATGTACTTGTGTTGATTGAATGCGATAGACACCGATGCTCTTCCTTTTCCCACCACTCTTATAATTTGAGTGGTCCCTCTCTGACGATAGATCCTATTGATAGCCCGAATTACTACACACGTCTTGGATCTTCGCGCTGTTTTCCCTTCCCCTTCCGACCACTGTAGACGCTCGAGCTATATCCTTCAACAACAGCATCAGCCGTCTCGCGGTTCCAGCTTCGTCCCTCACCGGATCGTGACCCTGATGCCTCCGGTTCGGCGTTAAAACCCACGAGCCCTCGCTGGCTTAGCTTGTCGTAGTTGGGCGGCAAAGTTCCATCCTCCATGTCCTGTTCAGCATAAACTGTCTCCAGCCCTCTGCTGTCGGATCCCTGCATAGGGGGTAGGTGTGACTGCGAGGATCGCCTCGTAGGGTCGCGGAACGGCCCGCTGACGAGTCGGATGTTTATATTGTTTTGAGTGGTTGCTGCGCGAGAGGTAAGCCGGTGACGGAGGAGCACGATCAGAGTCACCAACACAATCAGGATAAGTGCAGATGTAGCACCCACGACGATCCCGATTAGCTCAACAGCGGATAAGGTTGGTACACCATTGGCTGTTGAGGTGGTTGAAGTTGGTTGCAGAGTGGTTGAGGTTGATGATAAAGTTGTTGAAGTTGTGGGGGAGGTGGTCCAAGTCGGTGGCACTTCTTCGCTTGAGGTGGTTATATAGGATAAAGTGTATGTGGTCACCCAGTAAGTTGATATAATTCTGTAATATTTTGACCAGTCGGAAATTGTGCTGAGTTGGTCAACGTTTGTCACGCTAGGTATATCCAAGGGTCCCTCTAAAGGGAGAAGATCTCCCAAGCCGTCAATAGATGAGCTCGCCAGGAACACTTGGCCGGGGTCATCTTGGACGCAGACCAAGGGACCATCATCAGTTCCAGACTTGTCACACTGGTGGCTCTCCGCCCTAGGCTCGACGGATGGGGACTGAGTCTCGCTGCCCCTATTGCAAGGATTGTGAGATTCTGAACTGTTGAAGGGCTGCCTAGTAGGCTTACATGTAGTAGCTGGATCGCGAGAACAGAACTATCTCGCTCCCCGTGAATGTTTCTTTAGAGTCGGCGCAGGAGAGGAGTGGCATTGTAGAGCGCAGTCGTCGTGGTCAGAAGTCGGATCACGATATACCTAAGCAGGGTGGACAATTCGTAAGAGGATACCACAGTCGAGAAAGCCCGCGCGGAGCAATATATATAGTCGCCATGCCGGACTGATTCAGCGCAGCAGCGCGTTCATTCAAGGAGATAGTCTGTTTGTCGCGAAATGATTGCAGATAGCAGTGAACGGATGCGACTTCTGATAAACTTTCATCAGGGTTACAACAGACGCGTAACTGTATCGCGAGTTATCAGAGGACCGGGCAGACACGTCTTTCTCTAACGTCACTGTATCACACAACCACAACTCTGCTAGGTCTTCCTCCTGACCAAGCCTTTCCAATAATCAAAGCTGTTTTCATCGCTCTGCAACGCCCAAATCTTGCCCGTCGCCCTCCCACTCGCATCCGTCTCCTCAACTCTCAACATGCCCCAATCACGCGTGATGCCCAACACACGCGCCTCAACGCCTCCCTCGGCCTCCAGCGTGACGGATTGCCCTGTGTGCAGCCAGTGACGATAGTACCGGGCCTCGAGGTCGCGCGAGAAGCCCTCGCGGAGGAACTGGGCGTAGATGGCCTCAAGGCGGGTGAGGACGCGGGCGAGGAGGGCCTCGAGGTGCAGCGGGGGAGCGCCGGGAGGGACGAGATCGGAGATGGACATTGTGGGACGGGGGTTGGTGGTGTTGAGGCCGACGCCGAGGATGATTTGGTAGTTGCCGTCAAAGTAGAGGCACTGGGAGAGGATGCCGCCGACTTTAGCGTAGTGAGGCTTGTCTCCTGACTTGGTGGGATCGAGAGCATCTATTCAGTGTTAGTTCTGCATTCGAAACAACCTTATTGTTGCCTCACAAAGGTCGTTGGGCCACTTGAGCTTGATGGGGATATTCTCGTAGCCGCGGTCGTATGCCTGAACAGCCTCGACCATGGCAATAGCGGCGATGTACTGAATGAACACCACTGGACGCGAAACGGCGAGGTGAGCGGCATGGTTGATAACGACCGAGTAGATGAGCATTCCAGGCGGGGCAATCCAGACATTACTGCCGCGACCACGGCCGGCCACCTGAGTCGTAGCCGAGACTGTGAAGCCCGTTGGGAGCTTTGACATGAGCTTCGGATTTCTGATACAGATTAGCAAAGGGTGTCTTACTCACGTCAAGGGGGTTTGAATACTTCTCAAGCATGGTGTTTGTGCTGGTCAGCACCTCACCATACATCAGTAGGTTACCCCAATCCTGAGCAGTGGTCTCAGTCTGTCGGTAACGCTTCAGGCTCGAAAAGTACAGGCCGTGATTGAATTGCGGAGTAAGCTTGGGGTGTGGAGGGACCTTTTCGTGAGGAAATATCTTCTTGATGATCTTGCTGTAATCAACGATGCCATTCTCAGACATGTTAGAATCATTGGTCTCTGTTAAAGATTGCTGCAGGCCCTCGACGCTCCAGATAGTGTCCTCATTCTGGATATGGAACGTATCGGTCTCTGCTCGGATCCACTCCTCGCCGTTCTCCTTGTCAATGATATCGGCCCAATCGGCCAAGAGCTCCGACACTCCTGTGCCGTCGATAGAGGAGATGTGAAGCCTTGAAAGCGAAGGAACCCCAGCGTCATGCGGGCTTACCTCGAGACCGAGCCTGGTCAAACATGCCTTGAGGAAGCCGGCTCGAGCCTTGTCGGCGTCTGCCAGCCTGCTGATTAACTCATCGTAGCCGGGGATGGTCGGCTGGGGGTGTAAGTTAATCGCAGCAAATCTGAATAGTGTTAGTTGACGCATAATAAGAAACAAGTCAAGACGGCACTTACTCGGGATGAGGACCTGTCAGCACCGCTTTTCCGCTGCCCACGGTGCAGAGGACAACCGCCGCCTTGCCATCTCCACCGTCGACATCAGTCTCTTGATCGTACGAAGCCAGAACCTCGACTTTTCTCTCCTTGGCCGAGGCAGCATCGACAAAGACACCGCCTCCGTTGTAGTAAGAGATGATCTCGGAAGCTACTTCCTGTTCAAAAGCCTCCTTGGCCACCTTCAACCGCACGACCCTGGCCCCCTTTTCGTTTCGATACTCGAACCCCTCGAAGGCTCCCCCGCGACACGTTCCCGGGAAGAAACCAAGCTCCCTACTGCCGATAACCTCAAGGGGTTTGTTGCCGACTTCAAATTCACACCGTCGACTCCCGTAGTAGCCACCAGCGCAGAAGCCCAGGTACGAGCCGCCGCGGCGGACATAGTCGCTGATGCGGCGATTTCCCTCACCATTCAGAGCCTGGCAGTAGCCGAGATCGCCGCCGCCGGGAAAGACAAGCAGGGCACAGGTCGACGCCCAAGGTTCCTTGAGGATAATAGTATCAGTGATGGGGATGACGGCATAGTTGGGTCCGAGCAGACGGCGGAGAGACCAAATGCAATGCCGAACTGACTCGACGGTTGTGCCGAGGCCTTTTGCGATTGAGTCAGTATGAAGGAACTCGAGTGGAAAGAATGAGCGTGTCAAACCTGTATAGACAAGCACGTTGAGTTTGGCTGGGGCCATGGCTTTTGTTGTTCCGCTTCGGGGGTTGAATCTGGGGATATCCAATACGATGCTTGTCTTGTCACTTGACTTTTGTTGGATCTCGCCTCGGCCAATTTTCCGCCTCGAACCACCAGACTCTCTCCTTTCAACTTCAACAACAACAGGGGCAAAATTCGAGAGAACAACAAGAAAAATGACCAAGGAAGAGAGCGACGCGCAGCAGAATGCGGAAGCTGAAGACGACGACGAGCCCGATGAATGGTGAGCGAAACCTTTCCGCCCTTCCTGTCCCACCGACTTCCAAATAAAGCCGAGGCCTTTTCTAACCGCCGTTGCAGGGACAAGCGGATCTTTAGCACCGGATGCGCAGGTGAGTTTTGCAAAGAAAAAAAGAAGGAAAGAAAAAATAAAGAAAAAGTGCTGCGCTTCTTTATCCGTAAAGAGCCCGTGGATATCCGGTCTCGGTGTTGTTGGGTGTTGGGGAGAGGCGGCTAACTGACTGACATGGACAGACGAAAATGCAAAGATGACGGATTGTTACTTTGAAAAGAAGGATTGGCGTGCGTGTGCCGCAGAGGTAGGTCTCGTCAAAAGCATACCATCTCTATTGTTCTAGGGGTGCTTCGCATGGATTAGAGTCATGACTGACAGTATCGCAGATGGAGGAATTCAAACGGTGCTGGAAAGCTCACGATAATGACAAGCGCACGGATACGAAGGATGCTTAGAGTCTGCTCGGGCCATTGTACGGATAAGAGTGTCTAGCTATACTCTACTCTACTTGTGTACGTAACAAGTGTAACATGGAAGAATTTCGAACTCATCTCCTTTCCTACTCTGATGAACCTCAATATGCTCGATGAGCCTCAATGAAGCCACCATAACACAGATCCGCACTGTATATCAGCACTGTCTGTACGCGCCCGGACTTTCTATTCGCCCGTCCAAGCTGTCATTGAAATTATCACCATTAGCTTCCTCGAGCCTTTTCGCTGCCCGTTATACCAGCTCCATCCCCTCGTCATGTTCGTCTCTCGCAGGGCCCTCTTCGCGGCCCAGAGGCTGCCCCTCGCCCGCAGCCGCCCAATTGTGCCCCTACTGCGCTATTCCACCGAGGCAGCATCCGTCAAGACGGCCGCGCCCTCGGCCAAACATGTCCCCAGCACGTCCTCAGCGAGCAAGAAAGGCAAGGCGGACGTGACGCTGCAGAAGCCAGCCGAGGATGTCACGCAGGTGAAGCAGGATGATGCTTGGACGCTAAAGTCCGAGGAGAATGGCACGAAACCTGCCTCGAAGCCTACGCCCAAACCTGTACCTGCGCCGACATACGCTAGAGCGAAACCTCCTCCACCAAAGCCCGCTCCCAAGGCGAAAGCGGCTGCTCCCCCTTCAAAGTCGACGCCTCCTACCACCGAAAAGTCAAATGGCCTCACAGTCTCCAACACTAATTCCTACCCCAACCCAAACGCGAACAAATCGCTGTACGAGTCACCCGAGGAGATCAACGAACTGCCGCTGCTGGAGCAAGAAACACCGCGCGAGAACCCTGTCTGGAATACGACCAAAAGAATAGTCGATATTGAGGAGATCGATTGGGAAAAGAGCTGGTACGGCATCGGGACCAGGCCCGTCACGCGGGAGCAAAGCGACGTCCTGTTGCGGCCAGTCCACCCCAATGATATCGAGGTCAAGCCGGACGGTATTGTCTATCTTCCCGAGGTCAAGTACCGACGGCGGTTAAACGAGGCGTTTGGACCTATGGGCTGGGGCATGGTGCACCGCGGAGAGATTGTCGTGGGCAGCAACATTGTGACGCGCGAGTACGCCCTCATCGTCAGCGGCCGGTAAGCCCTCTTCCTCCGACTCCCTTCCATACTCGCAATAGCTAACTCTCGACTAGTATGGTCGCACAGGCCCAAGGCGTCAACAACTACTTCTCCCCTGATAGTCTCCCCGCCGCCATAGAAGGCTGCAAGTCCAATGCCTTGATGCGCTGCTGCAAGGACCTCGGCATTGCCTCTGATCTCTGGGACCCCATTTTCTTGCGCCTATTCCGTAAGCAACACATGGAGGAGCGCTGGGTCGAGCACGTCGTCACCAAGAAGAAGAGGACCTTCTGGTACAAGAAGGGTTGCGCCGAGCCTCCGTACCCGTATAAGCTGGCTTAGGCAGGGACTGATGTTCTGCCTGTGTACTTTTTTATTTGTATAGAAACCGAGGTGGATTAACGGGGGAAAGGTTGAACGACTGTAAGATATGTCGAAGCTGGTCATGGGCGTGGTAGGGAATGTACCAAAAACATATGGGTTTGGCGCATGGAGAAAACTGTAGCAATAAGGGTGATTTGAGGGCGTCGAGATGTGATCGGAGCCCGGATCTTAGAAGAGGGGGATGTAGACCCCAGACCCCGTCTATAGATATGCATGTGAATTCTGTTGAAGCAATTCCCGGATGCGATATCAGGCCCCGTAAGAACTCAATTCAGACGGACACCAGTCGGTCCAGCCCATGTCAAGAACACCAATTCCACGTCTAACAAGAACCAAACTCCTGCAAAATCCATCTCCCAGAACGAAGTTTCTACCTTTCCATTCCAGAGGCTCTCGATCCACCTCCTGGGGTAGTATCACCGCCCCAACCCCACGGCACCCATGAGCCTGATGTGTTTCTGGTGCCAGCTCCTAGATTCCGCCGGCGCACCGTACCGTCATCTTCAGTGCCGCTCTCGGCGTCGATCCTCTCAAAGTCCGTCTCGCTGCGGCTCTTGCTAAGTCCGCTCCATGCGCTCAGCCCGCTGGGCGGTCGCTGAGTCGGCTCGTCGTCTTCGTACCCGTCATAGGACATGGAAGGCGCACGGCGGTGAGCTGCTTGTGCTTGCGCGCGCTGGGCCTCGGTGCGCAGCTCCTGGGCTTCGCGGTCCAGCGCGGAGAGAACAATGTTGAGGCGGTCGCGCTGGGCTGAGATGAAGGTCATCCTCTCGCCCGAATCTCTGAGGTGCGGCGGAATCAGTGCGCCCGAGTTGGCGGCATCTCCGCCGACTGTCCTGGTGCCAGCCGATTGTCCAGCCGCGTTGGTGGCCGCCGCGACGGCGCTGGAGAGTAAACTATAGAAGTCGGTGCCTGTGTTGTTGTTGCCACCCCATCTCGCTGCCGGGACGCTGAACCTCGAGAGCAGCGACTGCGTATAGCCTTGGGCAGGCTCTGGAGGGGGCGAATCGGGTTCCGAGGGTGGAAGGCCGAGAACCTTGGTCTTGAAAAGCTCGATCGCGAGCTTAAGGTAAGCGATACCAGCTGAGGTCAAGCGCTCGTGCGCGCTCGAAATGAAATCGTCAATCTGCGTTTCGTTCTCCGCAAGCCAAGGGTGGAGATGGTCCTCGTAGAGGCGTCGGGCGCCTTGGGTCTGAGGAAGGATGAGGTAGAGGAGGAAGACCAGGCGGAAGTAACCGTAGAGAGGAATCCTAAGAGCGCGAGTTAGCTGATGAAGCTCAAGGGCCTAAAAATGGAGAGGAGACTAACCATGAGACGATAAACCAGACCCAGGACTCGACAAGGAGACAGCAGCTGAGAACAACCCAGTACATTAACCAGGGCGTCAGCTGAGCGGGATCACGGGTCTTGAGAGCCTTGTAAGAGGCGAAGACCGGGAAGAGGTAGGACGCGACGGAGCTATTGGGATGAACAAAACAGTCAGTAGCTTGTTCCATGAGTATTGAGAGTCGATTGCTCGATCTTTCGCACTATCGCAGCTATGACGACTCATGACGCTGGGGGATAAAGCTTGAGCTTACGATAAGAGCATGGGAAAAAGATCAAACATGACGGCAACTGTCTCGGTCGGCTCGAGGAACACCTCGTGCCTAGTTCGAAGTAAAGACTCTGAGCTTGGAGTATTAGAATAGACCAGCGGAGAGGGCGGTCGTCTCCGGGTCGTAAGAGGTGAAGGAGGGAAGAAAAAGAAGACGTAGGAGTTTGTAGGTTGATCGTCAAAGATCTGAGAATGCTCCTGTTTCGGGCCTAGGCTAGATCTTGTTCTTGTGGGCGGGTGAGTGGGCGCCGAAGCATCCGTGAGCGGGGGCGGGGTACCGTAAGGCCCTAGGTGCCCTGCCGTGCCGCCTGAGCACGCGTGACGGCCGCTAAGTTAGAGGGCTGACCCACTAGAGCGTGGCGAGGCGAGGTGCTCCAGGGCCACTAATCACCGGGAACGGGAATTTGACTCGACCGTAGGGTGATCAGCTGAATCGAAACTCGAACCTCGTGATGGACTCGGAGATCTTCTCATGCGACACAATGACGCTCTTTTATGTTGGCATGTTCAACAGGAATAGAAAGAACACGTTTCTCGGCTTGACCATGTGCCTCGCCTTACCATCCCGATTTCCGATCATCGCAGCACCACCATGCTAGATTCGCAACCGCATGACGCGGCTCTGGACAAGTGTCTATGAACTCTATGACTAGGTCTCCAATATCCATGGCAGCCTAGCCATGGCAGCTTGTTTCCTGAGCCCAGGGCTGAGGACACGCTATCCCAGGAAGAACAGGACAGTTGGCTGACCTGGATGCTGGCAGTTGTCATGATTTCACAGGAAATACCATGGGCTTGAAAGTTGACTAATCCTTGGGGAAATCATTGAATTGTCTCTCGGCTCTCATCGACTCGTACAGTCTCTCCACAGATACCTGACTTTCTATAACTTCAAGTCCACACTCAAGCGTCGCTCTTGAGAGCGCGCGACGCCTGTCCAAGAACTCGGGTTGTCTTTGCTAGGAGCTCAGTTACTAGAGTCAAAGTTTTAGCCATTTTGTCAAGAGACCTATAGAAGATTTATCTATGACGAATTGCGCTCTACGATACTAGTGGCTTATTACATCATGCATGAGCTCAAAGATAGAGGAGACCTCGTCAATAACCTCATCGAGTTCTCTAATCCGTCGAAAGTCTCGCAACTTGCTTCAATCATCTCGTGTGCGTCTTCCGTCTACCCTACAATGGCATATTGAAGCTCGACTATCGCAAGTCGGACGCCATATGTCTCAAGACTTGGATTCACGCGAACGCCATTTATACCAGCAATAAAATCACAGGGTCCTAAGCGAACCCAGCTCTCGGAACCAATCCAATATGTGAAAGTCCTCTATTGAATCAAGTACTCCTGGCGGCTATCAACTTGATTGTGTAGTTCGTTATCTCATTGCTTCCTTCTTTCGGTGAATCCAGAACAGGATTGTTGTAACTTAGAAGCCTGCGATAGTGGTTAACACCATCCCAATCCCTCGCAGACGCCGACCGCCCGGAGGGGACATTGGATGCCGGCCCGGAGCTTAATGACGACCCAATTCATCCGTTGTCATTCCCTTAGTTTCTCCCAAACCCGGGCGCAGCTGTTTGCCCGAGATCTTGGAGTCTGGTGCTCTCTTTCTCCTGATGGATATTTTAGATTCAGATCTCGACTCGCTTACAGTCGTTGGTCTGCTTCAGAAACGAGACATCTTAAAGACATATACAGTCCAAGTACATATTGGACTGGGTAGAGACGAAAACCACATCGAATCACTCGACCCTCAAGAGCAACACCACGAATCAGGCGAAGACCACTTGAAGATCCTTATCTGCGATTTCACCGCCCACTTACCAGCCTCTCCCCATATCTTCGACAACTCGACGAACAACGCAGAGAAACAGACAAGGGTGACAACCTGAAAGCTGAGCCCCGCAAGGGAGATGTGTTCGCCGACTTTGATGGAGTGGCGGTCGGTGCTGGTGCACGACAGGGCGTCGCCAACGGCTTGGGGGACAAGGGAGATGATGGTGGAAATGCTCGTCATTTTGCTGTCTCGACTACATCGTCAATGCCGCTCGCTCGCTCTCTAGATACCGGCTCAACAAGTCTATCAAGTTTTTTCTCGTCTTCCTCTTCCCCTCTACCATCTTCATTCTCACTCGATGCGCCTACCGTATTGCCGAGTTGGGTCAGGGTTACTTCAGTGCCCTCTTCGGAGATGAAGGCCTCTTCATCGGTCTCGAGTCATGGTAAGAGGCTAAACTCATTCGCCTAAAGTCCTGTGTGAGCTGCTGCCAACACTCTTCAGCATGATGTGTGTTTCTGTCCCTCTGTTGAACGCTGGCCCACCCCGAATTTGTCTTTGGCCATGGGCAAGAACCTGTCAGCGAGAAAGTCCAGCCCTTGGAGTCCCTGGCGAACGGGACCAACGAGGACATCTCCATGTCGGGTCTTGAGGCCGCCCGAAGGAACTGAAACAAAAGCATTGCCATGTTCTCTAAATGGGAAACTTGGCAGGTAGGTTACTGCTCTGAGAGAGGGCATACATGATGAACCGTGGTAAAGATTGGTTGACTTCGCTTGAAGTATAACCCTTGGAAGGATTTATTTCTTTGATTTGGTGAAGAGGCGCTGCGGAGTTGCTCGCTATGTTCGATAAAGGGACACACATCTAGATTAGTCGTATATAGATTTCGCTGTTCTCTCAATATCATGACTATACCCCGCGGGACGCAGTCTCGAATAGCCCATACCATACCATCTGTAGCATCGTGAGTTCGCAGCCGCGACGCGTTCGCCAGTGGATCTTTCACCGTAAATAGTGGGATGAAGGTACTCACAAGATCAGATCTTGTCTCGTCGTCATGAGTTGAACCCCTACTGGGTACAGGGACGCCGGTGCCCCCAAGCATTTGGCTGATTTACTCCAGCAGCCTTATCGCAGGCTTCTGCGGGTATTCTATCTTCTCGATGCAAACGTCAGGCCACTTGAACCCTGCAAATGATACGGGCTCAAACAAATGGACAGCGGCTGCGTCCAGTGTTCTCCGCAATGGCGCTGATTCTATAGGCCAGGGCTCCATTCCTTTCAGCTGCTTCTTCAGCGGATGTGGCGAGGTCTTAAATGATGAAGGGCGGCGTCTGCATCCGCCCTGCAGAACGCATCTGCAAGGACTATTCGTAGTCTGGGGTTACGGAGAATAAGCAACGGACAATAATGCCTGTCGCAAGGACATCCATCTTCTGCCAGCTTGGTCACGAAGGCCGTGCTGCGTGCTGCAGTCTTGCGGATGATCGACATATTCGTGATGCAGCTGGTACATACGTAGTAGTCGATCACGGCTGTACCCGCTGGTGCTGTGGGACTTGGGAGCTGTCAAGGACATGCCCGCTTTAGGTCAGTTCAGTTCGGCCGCCTGTAGATCTCGAGTCGACGGTCAACGAGAAGAGGATATACACGGTGGTATCCTGATGAATAGTAATGTCAGCTGATATACCCCGTACTCACCACACGCGTGATATGTCAATCGCTGATCATCATGGTCTTTTCCCCCGAGGTTTCCTCTGTCCGGAATGCGTGCAGGTGATCCAAGCGAACCGAGGGAAGCCAACGACGAGTCTTGCGATGGACAATACATCACGCAACTGACAACACCACAACAACTTGGAGGTCCGAGGACGCGACTCTGCCGACCCCGTGTCGCGTCACGTCTTTCAGTGCTTATTATCTACTCTGATTGTTTGCTTCGTCATCTAACCCCGCGCAAGTGGACTGTAGTGAAACGGAGCGGGTCAGAGATTGATGGACTCACCAAGTCAAGGTCCTAAGGCCTAGTGTGTGGGCCATATTACCCAGCAAGCGTCTATGAGGGCTCAAGGAACAGATAAAGAACGCTGGAACGAACAAGACAGCTTGCCGACCGGACATGTTGGTCCAAGATGGGAGCTGCATCACGAGGGCAAATGGCCCATTGCTTGACTATTAGGCGGAGATTGGTGCTCCCGCAGTGCTGCTTAGTGTGGCAGGGGAGGGGCGTGAGAGCCAGGGAGCCGGGACAAGCTTGATTGCAGACCCAGCTCATCGTAAATGAAACCGCTGACGATGACGCAGACGCAGACGAGGTTGAGCGAGGGCTCACGTCAAAAGCTGATGTGAAGCGGCCTTGTGATGGTTATGATTGCGTGCCAAGTCCTCACGTAAAACCGACGGCGCAGAGGGTAATTGTCAGGCTCGGCAGAATAGTTTCAGCAGCAGACAACCTCCGGTGTGGCGGACAAAATGTCCGAGAGACAAAGCCAGAAGACACAAGCGCATTTCAGCTGAGAGAGATGAGCGAGGAGATCACCTCACCATCTGAGCGTTGTTCAGCGTCAAATGACGAGTTATGCAATTGGATGAGGCTCAAGTTTCTTGAACCAATTTGAGTACGTACCAGGATTGCGGACTCTACGGAGCACGGAGTATGGAGGAATGGATTCCACACCACCTCGCTGGGATTGTGCCAGAAACTAGACAGCATCACCGTCACCACCGCAGGTGGAACTTGGTGATCGACTAGGATTCATCGAGATTGAGCCACGAGGAAGCCGCCTGGAAGCCTTGGAAGAAGCACGGCAGCATGGTACGTAGCAGTCGGCAAGGCTTGTCGCCAGACAGGGCTCTCTCATCGGACATGGCCAGTTGACCAAGGCTGTGTGGCAGGGCGCCTGGACTGATAGGGTTTGAGGACCGAGTGTCATCATATCGCTTCGTTGCGAGGCGAGCCGTTAGGCGGTCCCAGCGAGTTGGGAGAGAAACCGGGGTGGGCAGCTCGACACTCTTCGTAGGCATGATCAGCGAGCGACGAGAGTGGACGAGCTGAGAAAAGCCGATCACCAGTGGATTGGTATCTCCTAAGCCGAGCGGAGCTTTCTGGATGACCGTTTTTGCGGGAAGAAATGCCCTGGAACGAACGCCGTCTACCTGCCGGGACCGCCAGTGAGGAATCTTGTCTCTTGTCGCAAACCAACTGGAAGTTTAGCGTAACAATAACGGGCGGCGCCACGACGGTGAGGACGAGTCCTAGAGACTCGTGCCCTATCACTGGGTGTATGCTGCGGATATTGGAGGGACTGCCAGTTTCAACGGGGGTAATCTATTCATCATCAAGGCTTTTGGAGACACATGAACAAATCGATGATGGATGCGAATTGAAAAGCGAGAGAGGGGTGATCCTGGTGGTTGCGATGATGGAGTTGAGAGAAGATTTTCCACGATACGTACCTGAACAATTCCAGGAGGTTAAGGTAGATCCGATTTCACGATGTCACCCTTTGCAGGCACGACCCTACACCTGGACGCAAAGGAAGGAGCCTGAGAGCCAACGAACGCACCCCTCCTTCCCCCGTTCCTTGCAGCTACAAAAGTGGTCCAAATGAGCGGCTAGAGCCTCATGGGGAATAGCGCCAGGCACAGGCCTTCTATTGGCTCGCGGAACAACCTTCACTGTTGCCGCTGAATCCAGAGAGGGGGCGTCTGTAGTAGACGGAGTTAGCGACCGTCTGGAAACGGCCCCAGAGAAGCGCCCCGAAGGCCAGGGATCGAATTTCGGCCATCATTCCAAGTTTTCGACAGGAAGACGAAGGAAGTGAGCGAGCCTCTGTTCGTATTTGTAGCAACACGCGGAGGCCGCGCGGCATGTGCCTGGGGAGAGATGGGAACGCGGGAAAGAAGAATACGGCTTGGGAGGGTTTTAATCACGAATGTTCGATGAGCATCAAACCAGGTTGACGATGCGATAGGAACTCATGAGCTCGGCATTTTGGTGGAGCTCAGGCATGCGGAGTTGTGGGGAGTTCCATCATGGCATGCCATCATCATGCCTCGAGACCACACAACGGCGGCGGTAAATTTAAAGACGCCTGGTCGTATGTAGTGCACTGGACGGGTTGTTTCTCTCCTAAAACGATCCATGTGGCTTTGCCGTGCTGAGTGAGATCAGTCGGGAATTGCTTGAGGTCATAAGTGGAGCAGCGCCATCTAATAAGTGAATCCTCTAGTCATCTTAAAAGTGCAATGATCAACCGGTCTAGGGAAGATGGAAGGATGAGGCTGGCTGCACTTCTGAGTTGGCCGTTTGAGAGCGAGAAGGGAAAAGAAAAGAAAAGAAGCACTTTTATTTGGGAGAAACTTGATGACCCCTCCCTAGATGCACAGCCCAAACTCTCAATATGATCCCAGCCTAGCTGGATTCGAAGCGAAAGGAGACCGAAGATCCAAGCACTAGTTGACGGGATGAAAGAGAACCGAGAGGAGACGAGAGCTTATGACCAATCGCGAACTATTACTGACCTAGGAGACTCAATCAGTATTGACGCAGCATGGACCAGCAATGTAGCGGTATGTGAGTTGCAGGCCAATGCTACGGCATATCGCCCGGGTTGGACGGGACGGGAACCTAGATCACCAATTCAGGGGGCTGAGGTAGTGGCGAGTGGGGAGTGTCACCGGCGAGTTTTATGTGCCACCTGAAGAATAGCAGGAGAAGAAATGGTTGGTCTGAGAAACGTTTGCAAATATTGATTCCAGTAACACCGTCGACTTGAGGCTAAAAGGGGGACTTAGGGGGTTTGATAGGAGTCGTGAGATGTTTAAACGCGTTTCCAGAAATCCAACGCTGGTGGACGAGCAGATGTGCAATGCAACGCTGCAGCCAACAGCCGATTTAGCGCTGGAACCTCAACGCCTCACCCGGTATGACGGGGCTCGATAGAGATTTAGTAATAAAAGTTGCTGGAAAATAATAGTGCGGAGCGCCATATCACATAAGTATGATTCTATCAGCCGGCAGAGTGGCATTGGCCCCTGGGAGTCTGTAGACCCCAAGTGGCGGATGTGAGGTATTCCGCACAGCATTCGGACGTTGATGTCAGAGTTTAGCTCAAACGTGCACTAATAAAGGATGCATAGCGGCTGTCATCCGTCCAATCCCCATTCGTCTTTGGATAGCTCACGCTTCTTCTGTTCTGGTCCTTAGAGTTTGTGTCCGTCACAATTCCCACCTCAGACCGGGCCCAAATGGAACCTCAGGCGTTGCACCCGTCGGCGCACTAGAGGACGGATGGGATGGCCTGAGTCGAAAATGTGACCAGACGTCGTTCCTTGCAGCACGTACCTTAGCTCCTCCAACGGTTCAATGTTCCTAGGTGGGGATGGTCTCAGCCTGAGTAGACGCCCGGGCCGCTTAGAAATTTAAGCCTGGCGCCCCTATTCACTGAGTTGAACCCAGATAACAGCGAGTTGCAGCATAGCATTTGGCGCAGCCACTCTTATTCTTTCGAACATTCGTTGGATAATGGCAATGGCGATACATAGGCCGCTGCAGCGCAGCCCGAAGCTTGATTGGGTGTCCTTCGCAGAGCATCGGCAAATCATGGCTTCATGTCAGTGTCAGTGCATCTCCGCAGCCCATGCCATGTCGCTCTCAACCAACAACCCATGGCTTCTCCCATGCCAAGTCCTGAAATCCGAGACTGGGTGGCGACCCCTCCTCTGGTCCCTTGAACCGTACAAGTCCCAAGACGGAGGTGGCGGGCGGGTATGTAAGACGGGAGAGGCCTGGCGTTTGCAGGATGCATTACCGGGGGACTCTCTCCGTCACCTACAGTATGGATTCAGGATAGGTGCAAACGTGGGCGGGCAGAGTCCTGATATGGGAGAATGTCTCGAGTATGGTGAGACGCGCATGGTTCGTGTTACGCTTGTTGTGACTTGGATCTGGATGCCGTGTTGGTATGTAGGACATGAGTAGCTCTTGGTCGTGGGAATACGGAGTAGACTCGGTGGCAAGCATCAAGCTCTTTGCTGCCATTGGATCCATTGCTGATGAAGCTCCTCGAAGCTCCTAAGGCGTAGGCAAGATACGGACGACCATATCATCTTCTCGCTTCCATTTTCGCCTCATCGCGCGGTCTTCCAGACGCAGAATAGGAGACACTGCGATGTTTGTTTGTTTTGGCATGTCATCGATTCCGTGAAGTCAAAATGACGCGATGCATCTTCACAAGCCAGGGCTGGATCTTCCTAAAACCCAACAACTTGGAAGAATTCCAGCAAGTGTGCTTAAAGTGGGTGAAGCTCACGTCGGGTCAATACCGCTCGCGACTCGTTCGGTTCTAGCCCAGTGCAAAAGCCCACCGAAATCCTCCACTGCCCTAATCCACTGGAAGAATCACTGCAGCTCACTAACAGTCCGCTGAAGCGCCTGTTGAGGATGGGTCTCTGGTGGATGCCCAGTGGCTCTTAGGCACAGAGGACCTTGGCAGTTGCTGTTTCGTCCGTAATCGTTTTCCTCCCTTGCCGCACCATCTCGAACGGACGGCAGACTTGGTACCTTAGGTACGGAGTACCGCCCCTGCGTAATGTTATCCTCACACCCTCCAGTTGATTGAGGTGCCTGAGCAAGAGGTATCTACGTACTGATGCGCTTGTTCATCCCATTTTCTTCCAGGTTTGTGCGGTCCGCACTTTCTCCATGGCACCACCAATTTTGTGATTAGGATGGATCCCTGACAACCATGAGCCGTTGTTCCATTCAGAGCTACAGCAAGGTATCTATTCGAAATTTATGGAACTGTCGATCAGAGTGAGGGAAGCCATCTTGCCATCGGAGCTGAATCTCTTTATAATTTTTTTATTGAAAATGCCCTTGGATTCAAATGCCTGCATAAAACCTGGAAGACCTGAGGTCAGGTACCATGGAAGTGCTGTGAAAGAGTACTAGATAGGTACGTACTCGCCCTAACCAGTCCCCTATCCCAATCCTGGCTTAGCCTCCAACGTTTTCACTCACACCCCACTTCACCCCTCCCCTTCGTCCCT